>NC_069424.1:50747606-50784009 GCF_026875155.1 Cherax quadricarinatus
TGAAATTAGGCCAATGGTCATTCTGAACACTATGTGTTTAAATTGCCCACTTTTGGGGAAATACAGAGCAACGTATAATCCTATGTGACATGTCAAGATATTTATTAATGAAAATAAGATACCAGATATACTAAGCAAATTTCCTAAATTTGTTTGTAACAGATAAGTGAACTATAGATATGTAGATATAAATCCATATGTATTCCTGTTAACCCTTTGGGGCCTAGTTCCTAGGCCTTTTGTGTATCCATATGCTCTCGCGCTACAGTCCACAGGATGGATATGGGGTGCACAATAAACTAGCCACTTCGGTGGCAAAATCTAAAAATCTATCTCTGTACATTTTCTAGGTCAGCAATTTCACCTGCCTTGAAAGGTGCTGTTAGTGTGCAGCAATATTCCAGCCTAGATAGAACAAGTGACCTGAAGAGTGTCATCATGGGCTTGGCCTCCCTAGTTTTGAAGGTTCTCATTATCCATCCTGTCATTTTTCTAGCAGATGCGATTGATGCAATGTTATGGTCCTTGAAGGTGAGATCCTCCGACATGATCACTCACAGGTCTTTGACGTTGGTGTTTCGCTCTATTTTGTGGCCAGAATTTGTTTTGTACTCTGATGAAGATTTAATTTCCTCGTGTTTACCATATCTGAGTAATTGAAATTTCTCATCGTTGAACTTCATATTGTTTTCTGCAGCCCACTGAAAGATTTGGTTGATGTCCGCCTGGAGCCTTGCAGTGTCTGCAAGGGAAAGACACTGTCATGCAGATTCGGGTGCCCATCTGCAAAGGAAACAAGGTGCTGTGGCTGACATCCTTGTCTATGTCGGATATGAGGATGAGGAACAAGATGGGAGCGAGTACCTGGAGTTTTACCTGGAGAGAGTTTCGGGGGTCAATGCCCCCGCGGCCCGGTCTGTGACCAGGCCTCCTGGTGGATCAGCGCCTGATCAACCAGGCTGTTGCTGCTGGCTGCACGCAAACCAACGTACGAGCCACACCCGGCTGATCAGGAACTGACTTTAGGTGCTTGTCCAGTGCCAGCTTGAAGACTGCCAGGGGTCTGTTGGTAATCCCCCTTATGTGTGCTGGGAGGCAGTTGAACAGTCTCGGGCCCCTGACACTTATTGTATGGTCTCTTAACGTGCTAGTGACACCCCTGCTTTTCATTGGGGGATGGTGCATCGTCTGCCAAATCTTTTGCTTTTGTGTGAGTGATTTTCATGTGCAAGTTCGGTACTAGTCCCTCTAGGATTTTCCAGGTGTATATAATCATGTATCTCTCCCTCCTGGTTTTCCAGGAATACAGGTTTAGAAACCTCAAGCGCTCCCAGTAATTGAGGTGTTTTAACTCCGTTATGGGGCGCCGTGAAAGTTCTCTGTACATTTTCTAGGTCGGGGAATTTCACCTGCCTTGAAAGGTGCTGTTAGAGTGCAGCAATATTCCAGCCTAGATAGAACAAGTGACCTGAAGAGTGTCATCATGGGCTTGGCCTCCCTAGTTTGAAGGTTCCATTATCCATCCCGTCATTTTTCTAGCAGATGCATTGATACAATGTTATGGTCCTTGAAGGTGAGATCCTCCGACATAATCACTCCCGGTCTTTGACGTTGGTGTTTCGCTCTATTTTGTGGCCAGAATTTGTTTTGTACTCTGATGAAGATTTTAATTTCCTCATGTTTACCATATCTGAGTATTGAAATTTCTCATCGTTGAACTTCATATTGTTTTCTGCAGCCCACTGAAAGATTTGGTTGATGTCCGCCTGGAGCCTTGCAGTGTCTGCAATGGAAGACACTGTCATGCAGATTCGGGTGTCATCTGCAAAGGAAGACACGGTGCTGTGGCTGACATCCTTGTCTATGTCGGAAAATGAGGAGGGAGGAACAAGATGGGAGCTAGTACGGGTGCCTTGTGGAACAAGCTTTCCCCTTTAGCTGCCTCGGACTTTACTCTGTTGACGACTACTCTCTGTGTTTTCTGTTGTGGGGAAAATTATAGATCCATCGACCGACTTTTCCTGTTATTCCTTTAGCGCGCATTTTGTGCGCATTACGCCATGGTCACACTTGTCGAAGGTTTTTGGGCCAAAGTCTGTATATATTACATCTGCATTCTTTTTGTCTTCTAGTTTCATTTAGGACCTTGTCGTAGTGATCCAGTAGTTGAGACAGACAGGAGCGACCTGTTCTAAACCTGTTGCCCCGGGTTTTTGTAACTGATGGGTTTCTAGATGGGGGGTGATCTTGCTTCTTAGGACCCTTTCAAAGATTTTTATGATATGGATGTTAGTGCTATGGGTCCCCTTTGTTCTTTGCTGTTGCTTTACTGCCCCCTTTGTGGAGTGGGGCTATGTCTGTTGTTTTTAGTAACTGAGGGACGACCCCCCTGTCCATGCTCCCTCTCCATAGGATGGAAAGGCTGGTGATAGGGGCTTCTTGCAGTTCTTGATGAACACAGAGTTCCTGAGTCTGGCCCTGGGGCAGAGTGGCATGGGCATGTCATTTATCGCCTGTTTTGAAGTCATTTGGCGTCAGGATAACATCGGATAGGCTTGTGTTAAACAAATTTTTTTGGCTCTCTCATAAAAAATTCATTTTGATCTTCGACTCTCAGTCTGGTTAGCGGCTTGCTAAAAACTGAGTCATATTGGGCTTGAGTACTCACTCATTTCCTTGCTGTCATCTGTGTAGGACCCATCTTGTTTAAGTAGGGGCCCAATACTGGGCGTTGTTCTCGATTTTGATTTGGCATAGGAGAAGAAATTTACTTTGGGTTTCTTTCGATTTCATTTATACTTTTAGTTCTTCCCGCGATTCCTGACTCCTAAAGGATTTTTTTTAGCTTAAGTTCGATGCTTGCTATTTCTCTGACCAGTGTTCCCTGCGCATTTCAGATATATTGACCTCTTTTAGCCGCTCTGTTATTCTTTTCCGTCGCCTGTAAAGGGAGCGCCTGTCTCTTTCTATTTTACATCTACTCCCCCTTTTTCTTAGGGGAAAATAAGCCTTGTGCATACATCGAGTGCCCCCGAGTTAATCTGTTCAGGCATAAGTTTGGGTCTGTGTTGCTTAGTATATCTTCCCAGCTTATATCGGTTAGGACTTGGTTTACTTGGTCCCACTTTATGTTTTTGTTATTGAAGTTGAATTTGGTGAATGCTCCCTCGTGACTAGTCTCATTTTGTCGGTTCTGGGGCTCCTCGCATACATGTCTGAACCTCAATTTTTGTTGTGATCTGAGTATATTTGTTTTTGATTTTGGTGACATTTCTTATCAGATCATCATTGTTAGTGAATATGAGTTTTAGTGTATTCTCCAGTCTAGTAGGCTCTATTATTTGCTGGTTTAAATTGAATTTTGTGCAGAGATTTAAAAGCTCGTGTGAGTGTGAGTTTTCATCAGAAACTGCCTCCTGGGGTTATTACTGCAACAATATTATTTGCTATATTCCTCCATTTTAGGTGCCTTAAGTTGAAATTTCCCAGGAGCAAGATGTGGGTGCAGGGAGCTGGAAGATTTTCCCCGACAGTGGTCAATTTTTAACAGTGTTCCCGGAATTGCTGGGATGTTGCATCCGGAGGCTTGTAGACTACCACAATGACTAGGTTTTGGGTTTCTCGACCTTTACTGCTAAAACTTCCACTACATCATTTGAGGCATTAAGCGTTTGTGCCAAACAAGTGACTCTGCAATGTACAGGCCAACCCCCCCCTTTTGCCTGTTCACTCTGTCACATCTGTATAGGTTGTAACCTGGGATCCATATTTCATTGTCCAAGTGATCCTTTATGTGGGTCTCAGTGAAAGCCGCGAACATTGCCTTTGCCTCTGCAAGCAGTCCACGGATGAAAGGTATTTTGTTGTTTGTTGCTGGCTTTAGACCCTGTATATTTGCAAAGAAGAATGTTATCGGACTGGTGGTATTGTTGGTACTGGGGGAGTTTTTTTTTTTCCGGCATTAGTATCTGTATCTGTTGGTTTGGAGTGGAGGCCATCGACTGTGGTTCCACTCCAGGAATGACTGGATTTGGTGTACGATTTCTGCCATTTCCTGCCAGTTTTTTTTCCTTCCCCTGGCACTAAAAAACCTCTCCCTCTTGAGTGGCTGTGGCTACCCAGGTTTTCCATGGCCTGGATGTTTTGTATCTTTTTGTCCCCTTTAGATGGTATGCCTGGCAATTTAAGTTATAGCACAGTCTTTCCTGTACTGAAGAGGTACACATTTCAGGGTGAAAAAAAGCTTGTGGAACAGAGCTTTTCACCGTAGCTGCCTCGGACTTTACTCTGTTGACGACTACTCTCTGTGTTCTGTTAGTGAGGAAATTATAGATCCATCGACGACTTTTCCTGTTATTCCTTTAGCACGCATTTTGTGCGCTATTACGCCATGGTCACACTTGTCGAAAGCTTTTGCAAAGTCTGTATATATTACATCTGCATCTTTTTGTCTTCTAGTGCATTTAGGACCTTGTCGTAGTGATCCAATAGTTGAGACAGACAGGAGCGACCTGTTCTAAACCCATGTTGCCCTGGTTGTGTAACTGATGGATTTCTAGATGGGTGGTGATCTTGCTTCTTAGGACCCTTTCAAAGATTTTTATGATATGGGATATTAGTGCTATTGGTCTGTAGTTCTTTGCTGTTGCTTTACTGCCCCCTTTGTGGAGTGGGGCTATGTCTGTTGTTTTTAGTAACTGTGGGACGACCCCCGTGTCCATGCTCCCTCTCCATAGGATGGAAAAGGCTCATGATAGGGGCTTCTTGCAGTTCTTGATGAACACGGAGTTCCATGAGTCTGGCCCTGGGGCAGAGTGCATGGACATGTCATTTATCGCCTGTTCGAAGTCATTTGGCGTCAGGATAACATCGGATAGGCTTGTGTTAACCAAATTTTGTGGCTCTCTCATAAAAAATCATTTTGATCTTCGACTCTCAGTCTGGTTAGCGGCTTGCTAAAAAACTGAGTCATATTGGGACTTGAGTAGCTCACTCATTTCCTTGCTGTCATCTGTGTAGGACCCATCTTGTTTTAAGTAGGGGCCCAATACTGGACGTTGTTCTCGACTTTGATTTGGCATAGGAGAAAAAAATACTTTGGGTTTCTTTCAATTTCATTTATGGCTTTTAGTTCTTCCCGCGATTCCTGACTCCTATAAGATTCCTTTAGCTTAAGTTCGATGCTTGCTATTTCTCTGACCAGTGTCTCCCTACGCATTTCAGATATATTGACCTCTTTTAGCCGCTCTGTTATTCTTTTCCGTCGCCTGTAAAGGGGAGCGCCTGTCTCTTTCTATTTTACATCTACTCCTCCTTTTTCTTAGAGGGATAAGCTTGTGCATACATCGAGTGCCACCAAGTTAATCTGTTCTAGGCATAAGTTGGGGTCTGTGTTGCTTAGTATATCTTCCCAGCTTATATCGGTTAGGACTTGGTTTACTTGGTCCACTTTATGTTTTTGTTATTGAAGTTGAATTTGGTGAATGCTCCCTCGTGACTAGTCTCATTATGTCGGTCTGAGGCTCCACGCATACATGTCTGAACCTCAATTATGTTTGTGATCTGAGTATATTGTTTTTGATATGGTGACATTTCTTATCAGATCATCATTGTTAGTGAAGATGAGGTCCAGTGTATTCTCCAGTTTAGTAGGCTCTATTATTTGCTGGTTTAAATTGAATTTTGTGCAGAGATTTAAAAGCTCGTGTGAGTGTGAGTTTTCATCAGAAGCTGCCTCCTGGTGTATTACTGCAACAATATTATTTGCTATATTCCTCCATTTTAGGTGCCTTAAGTTGAAATCCCCCAGGAGCAAGATGTTGGGTGCAGGAGCTGGAAGATTTTCCAGACAGTGGTCAATTTTTAACAGCTGTTCCTGGAATTGCTGGGATGTTGCATCCGGAGGCTTGTAGACTACCAGAATGACTAGGTTTTGGTTCTCGACCTTTACTGCTAAAACTTTCACTACATCATATGAGGCATTAAGCAGTTCTGTGCAAACAAGTGACTCTGCAATGTACAGGCCAACCCCCCCCCCTTTTTCCTGTTCACTCTGTCACATCTGTATAGTATTTCTTCAGCCACAGAGTAGTCAGTAAGTGGAATAGTTTGGGAAGCGATGTAGTGGAGGCAGGATCCATACATAGCTTTAAGCAGAGGTATGATAAAGCTCACGGCTCAGGGAGAGTGACCTAGTAGCGATCAGTGAAGAGGCGGGGCCAGGAGCTCGGACTCGACCCCCGCAACCTCAACTAGGTGAGTACAACTAGGTGAGTACACACACACACACACACACTCCTGGCGGGGCCAGGAGCTGAGTCTCGACCTCTGAAACCACAATTAGGTGAGTACACACACACACACACACACACACACACACACACACACACACACACACACACACACACACACACACACACACACACACAAAGTGCAAAGGTTTGCGACAAGGTTGGTTCCAGAGCTATGGGGAATGTCCTACGAAGAAAGGTTAAGGGAAATCAGCCTGACGACACTGGAGGACAGGGGGGTTAGGGGAGACATGATAACGACGTACAAAATACTGCGTGAAATAGACAAGGTGGACAGAGACAGGATGTTCCAAAGATGGGACACAGAAACAAGGGGTCACAGTTATTGGAAGTCGAAGACCCAGATGAGTCAAAGGATGTTAGGAAGTATTTCTTCAGTCATAGAGTAGTCAGGAAGTGGAATAGCCTAGCAAGTGAGGTAGTGGAACCATACATAGCTTTAAGATAAGGTATGATAAAGCTCATAGAGCAAGGAAAGAGGACATAGTAGCATTCAGTGAAGAGGCGGAGCCAGGAGCTGAGTTTTGACCCTTGCAACCACAATTAGGCGAGTACAATTAGGTGAGGTCAGTACACACACAGCGTTCTGATACCTTAGTAAGGAATCGTTCAAGACACTGTACACCGTGTATTTCAGGCCCATACTGGAGTATGCAGCACCTGTTTGGAACCCACACTTGATCAAGCACGTCAAGAATAGAGAAAGTGCAAAGGTTTGCGACAAGGCTAGTTCCAGAGCTAAGGAGAATGTCCTACGAAGAAAGGTTAAGGGAACTCAGCCTGACGACACTGGACGACAGGAGTTTTAGGGAAGACATGATAACGACATACAAAATACTGCGAGGAATAGACAAGGTGGACAGAGACAGGATGCTCCATAGAGGGGACACAGAAACGAGGGGTCTCAATTGGAAGTTGAAGACTCAGATGAGTCAAAGTGATGTTAGGAAGCATTTCTTCAGTCACAGAGTTGTCAGGAAGTGGAATAGTCTGGCAAGTGGTGTAGTGGAGGCAGGAACCATACATAGTTTTAAGACGAGGTATGATAAAGCTCATGGAGCAGGGAGAGAGAGGACCAAGTAGCGACCAGTAGAGAGGAGAGGACAGGAGCTGAGTCTCGACCCCTGCAACCACAATTAGGTGAGTACACACACACACACACTAGGGGGCGCTGCAGTTAGATGGGTCAATAATAATATATCGTGCAGTGTCTGGATTTGTATAACTACAACTAAAAAGCAAGTAATGGTGAATATGTGTATCTTTGCGTCACCTTGATTAGATAAGAATACATATTCATGAGGTCACCAGCTTACAGATATTCCAAGTTACACACATCCATACTTACAATTAGAACATTTTACGAACTAGTTAAAATTTTATTACCACCGAAGTGCAGAACAAGCAGGTACTAAAGTACTAAATATAGGTACCCATCTTTAGAACTACTGTAAAGACACTGTGTGCAAAGCAAACTTTTATTTATGGAACAAATTTCATTAATAAAAGTAGTCTGAAGTTACTTTAAGGATGCCAGAAATACTCTGCATAACCAGCGACTTTCCATAAATAATGTCAATAATATCATCTTTTCCGAACCAGTTATAAACCATATCTTATAGAAATAGAGTTTTCATTGTGTCTTCCAACCATACAGTTATAACTTAAAAGACACCAGTGACGCAATTTGTATTTAAGCTGTGGATCTCGTTAGCTCGTAATTACGAGAACTTTGTCCGGGTTCACTTTACAACGTAGTTTGTTAATCTCTGTTGCGTCATAAGACTTGCAGGAAAAACATTATCTTGGCTGAAGCCAGCCTCTGGCTTAAAGGTCAACTGCATTCTTCACGCCTAAAATGTTATATTGCATATAAAAGCTTGATTGTGACTTGATAATGGTCCATGAGCTGAAAAGTGGTCTACATTGTACATTGTACTCTTTAAGCGTGGGTTTTGTGGGTTAAGTTGCAAATAAAAATAAAGCCATTTAGAATATTCTACAGCAGACTTCTTGCATCCTAGCAACTACTATTTTTAAAAGAAAGATTGTCTCGTGGGTAAGTTAAGGTGAAAGTAGGACTTTCTTGTTTGTTATTGGTTAATAAATAGACCATATGAGCGTACACTCATGACACATATGTATGTACCAGGCGCGGATCTAGGAACAAAGTTTGGGGGGGGCCCGACGGCAGAATTTTCGGTTGTTTAAAGAGCATTAGCATTACCGTTTCTCCACTAACGGGATTCTTATTTGTTAATTACTGGCGGACTGACCTAAATGAATGGGCATAACCATCTGCTCTAGGTGCCAGTGTTTCTCTTCGGATCCAAATGAGAGGGCCGATTTTTCTGAGAAAAAAAAAAAAACACTGACCTTACAATGTGAGGAATTTTGTATCTTATTAAAACTTTATTGAAAGTAAGAATTTAATAGCTAGAGACTTTTACATTAGACATTAACCTAAATGTAGAATATATAATATATATATAATATTTATATATATATATATATATATATATATATATTATATATATATATATATATATATATATATTTATATATACCTGCTTAAGACAGTAAGCATTATACTTTATAATATTACCTATAATAGTAGCCTTAAAAGTAACATGCAAAGGTTATTTTCACTGAAAGGATTAATCACACTGCAGCCTAAGCAAAGAGAAGTAAATAATATATTTTATATATATATATATATATATATATATTATATATATATATATATATATATATATATATATATATATATATATATATATATATATCGGCTTTAAAATCTCAAATAATTCGGGAGGGCATGCCCCCGCCATGTAAAGGATTGGCCCCTCCTTCCCCTCGCCCCAAAATGAAAACCCAGCTACGACACTGGGCCAAAGCCCAAAGAGGGCCAAAGGGGAGGCCCGGGCCCGGGCCCCCTGGGCCCCCCCCCCCCTTATATCCGCGCCTGGTATGTACTTGTAAACACATACACACAAACACACACACACACACAGGACATCACGTATGAGTCTCCTAGGAGCTAGCGACCACGTGGTTCTGTGCTTTGAATACAAAGTAGAGTTGCAAGAGGAGAGAGTAACAGGAGTTGAATGGGAAAAGCCTGACTATAAAAGAGGGGACTACATAGGGTTGAGGAACTTCCTGCAGGAGGTTCCGTGGGACAGAGAACTGGCAGGAAAGCCAGTAAACGAAATGATGGAATATGTAACAACAAAATGAAAGGAGGCAGTGGAAAGGTTTATTCCCAAGGGCATCAGAAACAATGGGAAGACCAGAACGAGCCCCTGGTTTACCCGACGGTGTAAGGAGGCAAAAACAAAGTGCAATAGAGAATGGAAAAAGTACAGAAGGCAGAGAACACACGAAAATAGGGAGATCAGTCGCAGAGCCAGGAGTGAGTATGCACAGGTAAGGAGGGAGGCCCAGCGACAGTATGAAAATGACATAGCATCGAAAATCAAGACTGACCCGAAACTGTTGTATAGCCACATCAGGAGGAAGACAACAGTCAAAGACCAGGTGATCAGATTGAGGACAGAAGGTGGAGAACTCACAAGAAATGATCAGGAGGTATGTGAGGAGCTAAACAGGAGATTTAAGGAAGTTTTTGCAGTAGAGACAGGAAGGGCTGTGGGAAGACAGCACAGAAGGGAACATCAAGAGGGAATATACCAACAAGTGTTGGATGACATACGAACAACCGAGGAGGAGGTGCAGAAGCTGCTAAGTGACCGTGATACCTCAAAGGCGATGGGACCGGACATCTCCCTGTGGGTCCTTAGAGCAGGAGCAGAGATGCTGTGCATGCCCCTAACCACAATCTTCAACACATCCCTTGAAACTGGGTAACTACCTGAGAAATGGAAAACAGCAAATGTAGTCCCCATATTTAAGAAAGGAAACAGAAATGAGGCACTAAACTACAGACCTGTGTCTCTGACATGTATTGTGTGCAAAGTCATGGAGAAGATTATCAAGAGGAGAGTGGTGGAACACCTGGAACGGAACAAGATTATAAATGAAAACCAGCATGGGTTCATGGAAGGCAAATCCTGTGTCACAAACCTCCTGGAGTTTTATGACAAGGTAACAGAAGTAAGACACGCAAGAGAGAGGAGTGGGTTGATTGCATTTTCCTAGACTGCAGGAAGGCCTTTGACACAGTTCCCCACAAGAGATTAGTGCAGAAGCTGGAGGATCAGGTGCATATAACAGGGAGGGCACTGCAATGGATCAGGGAATACCTGACAGGGAGGAAGCAACGAGTCATGGTACGTGAAGAGGTATCACAGTGGGCACCTGTGACGAGCGGGGTCCCACAGGGCTCAGTTCTAGACCAGTGCTATTTTTGATATATGCGAACGACATGATGGAAGGAATAGACTCTGAAGTGTCCCTATTCGCAGATGATGTGAAGTTGATGAGAAGAATTAAATCGGATGAGGATGAGGCAGGACTGCAAAGAGACCTGGACAGGCTGGACATGTGGTCCAGAAACTGGCTTCTCGAATTCAATCCTGCCAAATGCAAAGCCATGAAGATTAGGGAGGGGCAAAGAAGACCGCAGACAGAGTATAGGCTAGGTGGACAAAGACTACAGACCTCACTCAAGGGAGAAAGACCTTGGGGTGACCATAACACCGAGTACATCACCGGAGGCACACATCAACCAAATAACTGCTGCAGCATACGGGCGCCTGGCAAATCTGAGAATAGCGTTCCGTTACCTTAACAAGGAATCATTCAAGACACTGTACACTGTGTATGTTAGGCCCATACTGGAGTATGCAGCACCAGTCTGGAACCCACACCTGGTCGAGCACGTCAAGAAGTTAGAGAAAATACAAAGGTTTGCAACAAGGCTAGTCCCAGAGCTCAGGGGAATGTCGTACGAGGAAAGGTTGAGGGAAATCGGACTGAGGACACTGGAGGACAGAAGGGTCAGGGGAGACATGATAACGACATACAAGATACTGCAAGGAATAGACAAGGTGGACAGAGATAGGATGTTCCAGAGAGGGGACACAGAAACAAGGAGTCACAACTGGAAGCTGAAGACTCAGACGAGTCACAGGGACGTTAGGAAGTATTTCTTCAGTCAAAGAGTCGTCAGGAAGTGGAATAGCCTAGCAAGTGAAGTAGTGGAGGCAGGAACCATATATAGTTTTAAGAAGAGGTATGACAAAGCTCAGGAAGCAGAGAGGGAGAGGACCTAGTAGCGATCAGTGAAGAGGCGGGGCCAGGAGCTGAGACTCGACCCCTGCAACCACAATTAGGTGAGTAGAATTAGGTGAGTACACACACACACACACACACACATACAAAACAAAGCTCAGGGAGCAGGGAGAGAGAGTGGACCTATTAGCGACCAGAGAAGAGGCGGGGCCATGAGCTGTGAATCTACCTCTGCAACCACAATTATGTGAGTACACACACAGATCGCAGACAGAATACATGCTAGGGGGTCAAAGGCTGCAAACCTCACACAAGGAAAAAAATCTTGGGGTAAGTATCATACCGAGTACATCTGAAGAGCACATCAACCAAATAACTGCTGCAGCATATGGGCGCCTGGTAAAAATAAGTATAACGTTTCGACACCTAAGTAAGGAGTCATTCAAGACACTGTACACCGTGTACATCAGGCCCATATTGGAGTATGCAGCACCTGTATGAAACCCACACTTGGTCAAGCACGTCAAGAAATTTGAGAGAGTGCAAAGGTTTGCAACCAGACTAGTCTTGGAGCTAAGGGGTATGTCCTATAAGCAAAGGTTAAAGGAGCTCAACCTGAGACACAGGAGGACAAGATGGATAGGGGGACACGATAACGACATATAAAATACTAAGAGGAATTGACAAGATGGATAGGGACAGGATTTTTCAGAGATGGGACACATCAAGAAGGGGTTGGAACTGGAAGTTGAAAACTCAGATGAGTCACAGGGATGTTAGGAAGTATTTCTTCAATCATAGAGTTCTCAGAAAGTGAAATTAAGAGGTACGATAAAGCTCTTGGAGTAGGACGTGGACCTAGTAGCGATCAGCAAAGAGGCGGGCCAGGAGCTATGACTCAACTCCTGCAACCACAATCAGGTGAGTACACAGACTTATTCGTGGCTGCAGGGGTCGAGTCCTAGCCTCTTAACTGTTCGTGACTGGGTTCAATTTATCTGTTCGTGACCGGGTGCAATTTAACTGTTCGTGACTGGGTTCATTTTAACTGTTCGTGACTGGGTTTATTTTCTCCCTGTATCTGGATGGGGAGGGGGTACCTATTGTGCTTATAAAATTATAAGACGTCACTCTTCACCCTGAGACTGAAAAAAGTATTTTCTAACATCCCTGTGGCTCATTTAACTTGAAATTCTCTCTCTCTCTTCTACCCTTGAGATCCCGTTACGGGCCTCTTTGTTTAATATTCTTATTATGCACCCCATACCCATCCTGTGGGCGGTAGTCAAAAGATTACAGAGGTACATAATGGGTCCAGGGACTAGACCCCAAAGTTATGATAGCTGAATAAGTTACAATCATGCTGAACAAGTCACAATCATGGCAAGTTACAAAGTTAATGAATCAGCCTCACTCCTATACATGGTTACAATCATGAACAAATTACAAAGTAATGAGCCACTGACACGTCCACACCTGGTCACAATTGCAATGAGTTATAAATACAAATATTAAGTGGATCATACACCCACACGAGCGCGCGCGCACACGCATACACACACGAGGGCGCACGCACAGACACATGCACACCAGCGTACACACATATGCATACACACAAGCATGCACACTCACCCACCTACCCACCCACACACACATATGCATACGCGAGCATATATACAACAGGCCTAGTGTCTAACTGACATGTGCCTAGAACAAAATGGTAACTAACACACAAGCATGCACACCCACCCACCTACCCACCCACACATAAACATATGCATACACACAAGCATGCAGCAGTTTGTGTATGTGTGTACTCACCTATTTGTACTCACCTATTTGTGGTTGCAGGGGTCGAGTCCTAGCTCCTGGCCCCGCCTCTTCACCGGTTGCTACTAGGCCCTCTCTCTCCCCGCTATATGAGCTTTATCAAACCTCGTCTTAAAACTGTGTATGGTTCCTGCCTCCACTACGTCATTTTCTAGGCTATTCCACTGCCTTACAACTCTATGACTGAAGAAATACTTCCTACTATCTCTCTGACTCATTTGTGTCTTCAACTTCCAATTGTGGCCTCTTGTTTCTGTGTCCCCTCCCTGGAACATCCTGTCTTTGTCCACCTTGTCTATTCCACGCAGTATTTTATATGTCGTTATCATGTCTCCCCTGACCCTCCTGTCCTCCAGTGTGGTCAGGCCGATTTCCCTTAATCTTTCCTCATAGGACATTCCCCTTAGCTCTGGAACTAACCTTGTCGCAAACTTTTGTACTTTCTCTAGTTTCTTGACGTGCTTTATCAAGTGCGGGTTCCAAACAGGTGCTGATATCCAGGGGGGCCCTGAATACACGAGGTACAGTGTTTGTGTTTCCCTTTATAGGATCGGAATGCTGTTTCGGGTTTTTGCCCAGGCCCCCATATGCTGCAGCATTTTTATCTGATTGAGTGTGCTTCGGAGACATGCTCGGTTTTTTATACTCACCCCAAGTCTTTTCCTTGGTGGGTTTGCAGTCTTTGGCCCCCTAGCCTTACTCTGTTGTGGTCTTCTGTGCCCCCCCCCCATTTTCATGACTTTGCTTTGGCAGGTTTAAAAATTCGGAAGCCATTTGCTGGCCCAGGGTCCGTTGCCCGGTCTCTTTGAAGTCCTGCCTGGTCCTCATCAGATTTAATTCCCCTCATTAACTTCACACTCTGAAACAGGGACACCTCTGAGTTTTGTGTGTGTGTGTGTGTGTGTGTGTGTGTGTGTGTGTGTGTGGTGTGTGACTCAACAATCAAATTTGCACAAAAATCATTAAGTGTGACGGGTGTAAGTGTAAATTGCTCATTATCTGGAATTTGTTCAGTTTCCCCATGATAAACGTAAGTAACCATTCTTACGGATTTTTACCTTTGACTAGTTCAGCTTAAAAATTTTTGGGGCCAGTCCCTGACCCATTACGTACCTGGTAATCTGTAAATACCTTTTAACTTGTCATAATTGTGACTTGACCTACCTGGAGTTCATTGCCTTTGTAAATTGTGAGTTCATTACTTTTGTAAATTGTGAGTTCATTACCTCTGAACTTGTTTAGCTATCAAACTTTGGGTCCCGTCCCCGGCCAATTATGTCCTCTCTAGTTTTTGACTACCGGCCCCAGGATGGGTATGGGGTGCATAATAAACATATTAAACTAACTAACTACACAATGACGCAGGGTGTGACAATAGTCCATCTGGCAAGGTTTACATGTCGTTTGGTCTACATCTGGTGGTGGTGATTTAACCTGCCCAAAGATCTTGTAACCAGCCGGGGCCCGGGGGGTGTGAGTCCCCAAAAGGTCTGTTTTTTGTTTGGGTGCACCCTAGAATGTGGCCCCCCCTGTGATAGAAAAGAGAAGATGGATGACTTGGTCAATCTTCCCCAAATCTTAAGTCAATAAAGTTTAATTGAAGTTCTTTTCGTATTATTGTTCTCAAACTGCTAACTGACAACCCAAGATTGTAATCTACCCCCTCTTTGAAAGCATACACCTTAGCCAATTCATCTATCATGCATCTGAAGACCAATGTGAGATGGAATCCAAAGCATGTGCACTCTGACTCCACTGTCCACAGTCTTACCATACCATACGTTGGATTGTGTGCAGCCAGCAGTAACAGCCTGGTTGATCAGGCTCTGATCCACTAGGAGGCCTGGTCACAGACCGGGCCGCGGGGGCGTTGACCCCCGGAACTCTCTCCAGGTAAACTCCATACCTGTGTCTGGCTTCTGACACGAGCATGCCGCAATTTATACTGAATGAGTTGAGAGCATTTATGGATGACAGAGAATCAGTTACAATTCAAGTGTCAACCTTAGATACATGGACGCATTTGAGTGCAAGGAGTATGGCAAACAGTTCTGTTTGAAGGGTAGAGGCCCAGTCATTGATGCGTGCTCCAATTTATGTATGAGAGCCATCACTCTGTACGACAACAGCAGCACTACCAGCTGCACCAGTGGATTGGTAAACAGAACCATCAACGTAAATAATTTATGAAAGAGTGTTCTGTGTGACTAAGTTATCAATACAGCTTAAGGCATCCTGTCTGGCTCCAAGACGAAGCTTTGGTTGTGATTTAAGAAGAGTTTTGGGGGGAAATGGAGGAATGGTAGTTTGGAATGGGGTAATATTCAATGGAGCAGGGAAGTGCCTCTGTTGCCCAACTTGACATAGATCATGTAGCTGGTTCATGCGGAGGTCGGTTCCAGTTTTTTCGATCCATCTGGGAGGATGCTCACCAGTGCTGAGGAAAGTTTGGAGGTCTTCTGTGCAGGGCTTTGAATGGGCTAACCTAAGCATATTGACCCCAATAAGGATATTTCTTTCAGTAACACGATCTCTAATGCTTGGAATATTAAGTTCTTTCCGCATATTTAAAATTTTGGCAGTACGAGGGCATCCTAGGATGATCCTCATTGCTTCATTTTGCAGTTTTTCCAGTCCTTCAAGCTTCCAGTCAGACACGAGGGCAAGTAGTGGCGCCGCATAATCAACCAATGATCTAATATAAGCAAGATACATCATTTTCACAATTTTAACATTAGCTCCATAATGGGATGAAAACCCGCACCCAACCCCTAAGTGCTCTCAGCCTTTCTTTGTATTGGCGACAAAGTCTCGTTACAACAGGTCCAAGCAGTGGAACCTTTAAAGCCTAGATACCTGTATCTGCTTAATATTCTAGAAGAGGCCATCATGCAATGGATCTGACGAACTGTGTCTCTCTGTCGAGGAGGAGCCTGTTGAGTATCTTTGTTTTATCAGTAAAAGGGTTATCAAACCCAGGTGACACGAGGCTAGTATATGATTAAGACAAAAATTGCTTAATATTCTGTGCATAAGACGATTAAGAATCATCCTTTTGAATGTTTTACACAAGCAGTAGCAAGGGATAATGGGTGAAATGAGTTTTGTTGATTGGGCTTCGGAATGGAAAAAATGAGGCTGTTGGTCCATGATTTAGGGAGCTCCCAGGGGACTTTAGATCATGTTATAAAATTCGGGTTTAAAGGATTACCTGGTATCGACACAGCATCTGAGTATGTTGTAATACCATCCTTCAAAAGCGACGTGGAGTTGCCCTTTGCTAGCGCTGCATCAAGTTCAAAGTTAGTGAAAGGAAAGTTACAGTCATCTTCCTTGCTGAGCATAAAACAAATCAGTCTCTCCCTTGCATCATATTTGTCCATTAATTTCGCCTGTTTGGTACTGGGAAGATTGTCATAGCTAGATGTAGCCGCCCAACCATTGACTAACCCATTCGCCCTATGCAAGGGATGAGGGTGCGCGATCTACCCAGTTCTGCTACCCTTAATTCTATTTATGTCCCTCCATGCCCGGCTAAGTGGGGTGTGAGCATTGAAACCATTGACAAATTGTTCCCAGTCTGTTTGCCGCAGCTCTGTCATACGTTCTCTGGCAGCAGTAGTATAATAGTAGTATAATATGTTTATTGTGCACCCCATACCCATCCTGTGGGCGGTAGTCAAAAGATTACAGAGGTACATAATTGGTCCAGGGACTGGACTCCAAAGTTTTGATAGCTGAGCAAGTTACAGAGGTAATGAACTCACAATTTACTAAGGTAATGAACTCACAATTTACAAAGGTAATGAACTCCAGGTAGGTCTGGTCACAATCATGACAAGTTACAAAGGTATTTACAGATTACAGAGGTACGTAATGGGTCCAGGGACTGGGCCCCCAAAGTTTTGATAGCTGAACTAGGTACAAAGGTAATGAGCTCACAAGTTACAAAGGTAATGAATTCTGTAAGAATGGTTACTTACGTTTATACATGGCTACAATCATGAACAAATTATAGTGTAATGAGCAATTCACACTTCCACACCCGGTCACAACTGTAATGAGTTATTGGTGCAAATATTGATTGTTGAGTCACACACACACACACACACACACACACACACACACACACACACACACACACACACACACACACATACACGCAACCACAAATAGGTGAGTACACACACAGACACAGACACACACACACACACACACACACACACCACACACACACACACACACACACACACACACACACACACACACACACACGCTCACACACACACACACACACACCAACACCACACACACACACACACACACACACACACACACACACACACATACACACAGTTTAGTTTAATATCTTTATTATGCACCCCATACCCATCCTGTGGGCTGTAGTCAAAAGATTACAAAAGTACATAATGGGTCCAGTGACTGGACCCCAAAGTTATGATAGCTGAACTAGTTACAAAGGTAATGAACTCCAGGTAGATCTTGTCACAATCATGGCAAGTTACAGAGGCAATGAATCAGCCTCACTCCTATACATGGTTACAGTCATGAACAAATTACAAAGTAATGAATCACTGATACGTCCACACCTGGTCACAATTGTAATGAGTTATAAATACAAATAATAAGTGGATCATACACCCACACGAGCGCGCGCTTATAATTATTATGGAAGTCAGTAGGATTTAGAGTAGTAGGAGGTTTCAGAGGCGGCTCTAAGTAGTTCTGAATACTGCTCACAAGGTCATTGTTTAAAGTCTCGACAGAGGTACACTCATAGGAATTATACCAGTTAGTCACATGTGCAACAAAGTCGTCATGCTGATCAGGGGGAACATTAAAATGTTTCCGTTTGAATATCCCACCAGGAAGGTTAGTATTACCAATATCTAGAGAGGTTAGCCTTGGGAAATGATCTGATGATATATCTGTTACAATGGAAGACTCACAGCTGGCAGAAGTAATATTGAAGCCAAGCACAGATAAAAGGATGCCTCCATGAAAAGGGGGGGTTTAAAGGGTCACCCCCCAATTTGCCCCTTTAATCATGACTTTTTAAAGAAGGGACAACATTTGGGGATTACCTTTAAGGGATTCCCCAAACAAAAGGGGTTTTCCAAGGGTTTTTGGCGTCTTTGCTTTATAATCCCCAAAATAAGGAAAGTTCGGACTGAGCAAAGTTGGGAAGCCCCAAAGAAATTTAAAAAACTTACCCGCAGGAGAAATACAATTTTAAAAATTTTGTTGAGAGCAGAGGTTCCCTATAAAACCCTAACACCGGTTTACTGTACCCCCCTTTTGTTTTTTTTTTGGGCAAGAATTTGATGGGGAAGTAAATTTTTAATTAAAAGAACCCCAAGGAAAATTCTCTTCTCCCCTTGAAATTCCCGTTACGGGCCACTAAGGGGGTTTTTTTGTCTGCCCTATCCGCCCTTTTTGATGCCTTGTATCTGGCGGGACACTTTAAAAGGAAAAGGTTTATTCGGGTATACAAAAATTTGTAGTTACTTTAGTTTATCTTTAAAATAAAAAACTTTTGGGTAAAAAACCCGGGGGAAATAACCCAAAAAAATTTAACGAAGTGCCCTTTTTTTCCTTTGGGGGCCCTTTTTTTGTTTTTTTCCAAACTTTTTCTTTTATTATCATAATCTTTCCCGTAGTTTTTAACGTAAAGGTTTAATTATGACATTTGGTGGGGGGTAGCAAAGAATAGCTAGTATTTGGCACGGGAGTGTTCTTTTTTGTTGTTGTGGGCATTCCCAAAGGGGGGAAAAACACTTTAGGGGGTTTACCTGGAGAATTGGGGGGTTCAACCCCCCCGCGGAATTTCTTCCAGGTAAACCTCAAAGTTTTCCTTCGGAATGCCCAAAAAAAACAATTTTTTTCCCCAATTTCCTTTTTTTTTTTTTTATTTTCTCAAAACTGGGAAAAGGGCTCATCCATTTCCCGTTTTAAAAAAAAAATAAATTTTTTAAAATGCAAGGTCAGTATAATAATAATAATAATAATAAAATAAAAATTTTAAATAATAATAATAATAATACTTTTTTTTTTAGCATAAAAAAGGGGATTTTAGTAAAAAAAGGTGAAGGGACTTTTTAAGGTGTAATTTTAAAAAACCCCCCCTTTTTTATGTGAACTTTTTGGGGGCAAATTAATTAACTGAAGTTTAAAAAGGGGAAAATGACAATTTCCCGTTTTAAATAAATTTTAGGAAAAAATGAAATTTGAAATTAAAAAAAAAAATTGGGAATACCCCTATTGGGTTTCATGCTATTCCCTTTTAATAAATTTTTTTAACTTTTTAAATCAAATAAAAACCCAAGTTTTTTTTACCTAAAAAATTTTACAATGGGGGGTTTTATTTTTTATTTTAGGAATTGTGTGGTTTACATTTTATAAAATACAAATTTACAGGGGGGGGGGGCCACTATATAAACCCTAGCGGCTAGGAAACGGGCAGCCCAAGTTTTAATTCCTAACTCTAAATTTTTACAGATTAGGAGAAATTTTGGTTTTCCCTGGATTTTTTACCTGGAGGAATTTCCCGGGGGGTCAACCCCCCGCCCCCCGGGTCTGTCCCAACCCTTTGGGTTTGGATCAACCCTTCAAAAACCAGGCTTTTGCTGCTGGCTGCACGCAAACCAACTTTCGAGCCAAGCCCGGCTGGTCGGGAAACCCCAAATTTAGGGGGGCTTGCCATTTGCCAGCTTGAAGACGCCGGGGTTTTGGGTTGGTAACCCCCCTTATGTATACTGGGGGGGGCATTTGGGAACATTTCCTCGGGCCCCTGACACTTATTGTTACCCTTTTAAACCCCGTGTTTAGTGACCCCCCTGTTTTCTTTGGGGGGGAAATGTTGCATCTTTCTTTTCCAAGTTTTTTTGCTTTCGTAGGATGATTTTTTGTCCCCAAGTTGGGTACTATTTCCCTCGGGGGTTTTTCCGGGTGTATAAAATCTTGAAACTCTCCCCCCTGCTACCGGGGAAAAAACATTTTTTAGGAACCTAAAGGGTCTCCCAAAAATTGAGGGTGTTTTTATCTCCTTTTATGGGGCCCCCGTAAAGGTTCTCTGTACATTTTCTAGGTCACAATTTAAACCCCCTTTAAAAAAAGGTTTTGTTTTTAGGGGTGCGGGAAATTTATTCCACCCAAGATAAACAAGTGATTTTAAGAGGCCCTCTTTGGGTTGGGCCTCCCAAAGTTTTAAAGGGTTTCCCTCATTACCCAAACCTTTTCTTTTTTTCAAAAAAGGCGATTGATACAATTTTATGGCCTTAAAGGTGAGATTTCCGACATGATCACTCCCAGGCTTTGACGTTGGTTTTTCGCTCTATTTTTTTGGCCAAAAATTTTTTTTTGAAACTTTTGATAAGTTTTAAATTTCCTAGGGGTTTACCAATCGGGTTTAATTGAAATTTCTCATCTTTTGAACTTCAATTTTTTTCTGCCCCCCAAACTAAAAAAGTTTTTGGTTGATTTCCGCCTACCTTCAGTGCTGCAAGGGAAAGGGAAACACTGCCCATGCAGATTCGGGTGTCTTCTCAAAGGAAAAAAAGGGTTGTGGGCTGACACCCTTGTCTATGTGGGAATGGGGTTTGGGGAAAACAAGATGGGGAGCGAGAAACTGTGCCTTGGGGGAACAAAACCTTTTCACCGAAAGTTTCCTCGACTTTACTCTGTTACGATTTACTCTCTTGTCTGCTAAGGGGGGGGAAATTATAGACCCAAACGACCGATTTTTTCCCTTTTTTTCCTTTTACACCTTTTTTGTGCCCCTATTACCCCATGGCCCATGCTTGTCAAAGGGTTTTTGAAAAGGGCTGAAATATTATTTCTGCATTTTTTTTGTTTTCTAGTGCTTTTTAGGACCTTGTAATAGTGACCCAAAATAGTTAGACAGACGGGAAACCCCATTTTTCCAAAACCCATGTTCCCCTGGATTGTGTAACTGAGGGGTTTTCTAAAAGGGGGTGGGATTTTGCCCCTTGGGGCCCCTTTAAAAAGTTTTTATGTTTTGGGATTTGGTGCAAATGGGTTCTGAAATTCTTTGCTGTTGCTTTACTGCCCCCTTTGTGGAGGGGGGGCAAATGCCCTTTTTTTTTTGGGAATTGGGGACGACCCCCTTTTGTCCATCCCCCTCCCCATAGGAGGGAAAAAAAGGGCCGGTGATAGGGGGCTTCTTGCAGTTTTTTGGTAAAACCCGGAGCCCCATGGCGGGCCCTGGGGCAGAGTGCAGGGGCCCAATGTCATTTTCCCCTTTTGTTTCGAAGTCTTTTGGCGTGGGGGGAAAAACCCTGGGATGGGCTTGGGGGTTAAACCAAAATTTTTGTGGGTTTCTCTCAAAAAAAATTCTTTTTGATTTTCCCAAACTCTAAATTCGGGTTGGGCCCCCGTTTGTTTTAAAAAAACTAAAGCATTTTGGGGTTTGGACTTGGTAGCTCACCTTTTCCCTTTTGCTGTCATCTGTGTAAAACCCTTTTGGTTTTAAGTGGGGCCCCCAAATATGGACTTTAGTTTTTCGATTTTTGTTTTGGGCCCAATGGGGAAAAGAAATATTTTGGGGGGTTTTTTTCGTTTTCATTTATGGTTTTTTAGTTTTTTCCCGCGATTCCTGACTCCAAATAAGATTCCTTAGCTTAAGTTCGATGCTTGCTTTTTTCTCTAAACCAGTTCTCCCTCGCATTTCGGGTATATTGACCCCCTTTAGGGGCCCGTTTTTTTTCCTTTCCCCCCCCCTTTGGGGGGCCCCCTCTCTTTCTATTTTACATTTCCCCCCTTTTTTTTAAAAAAAAAAGGGGAAAAAAAAGGGGGCCCCTTTTTTGGGGGGAAAAAAAGGGGGGGAAAAACCCCAACCTTTTTTCGGTTAAAGGGGTTTTTTCCGGGGGGGTTTTTTTTTTTTTTTGGGGCCCCCCCAAAAAATTTTTTTTTTTTTCCCCCCAAAAAAAACCCCCCTTTTTTTTTTTTTGTTTTTTAAAAAATTTTTTTAAAAAATTAATTTTTTTTGGGGGTTTTTCCCCCTTAAAAAATTTTTTTTTTTAAATTTTTTAAAAAAAAATTTTTTTTTTTTATTTTTAAAAAAAACCCCCCCTTTTTTTGCCCCTTTTAAATTTTTTTTCCCCCCTTTTTCCCCCGGGGTTTTTTAAAGGGGGTTTTTTCAACCCGGGGGGTTTTTAAATTTTTTTTTTTTTTCCTTTTTGGGGGAAAAAAGGGGGTTTTTCCCCCCCCGGGGTTTTTTTTTTTAAAAAAAGGGTTTTTTTCCTTTTAAAAAAATTCTTTTAAAAAGGCCCCAACCCCCCCCCTTTTTTTTCCTTTTTAAAATTTTAAATTTTTTCCCCTTTTTTGGGTTTTTTTTTTTTAAATTTGGGGAAAAACCCCCCCTTTTTCCCCTTTTCAAATTTTTTTTTAAAAGGTTTTTTTTTGGGGTTTTTTAAAAATTTTTTTGGGGGGAATGTCCTCGGGGTTTTTTTGGGGTTTTTTTTTTGGGGGTTTTTTTGGGTTTTTTTTTTTTGGTTTTTTTTTTGGGGGAACCGGGGGGGGGGCCCCCGGGGAAAAAAATTTTTTTCCCCCTTATTTTTCCCCTTTTTTTTCCCCCCCTGCCAATTTAAAAAACCTTCCCCCCTTTAGGAAAAAACCCCCCCCCCCCTTTTTTTTTTTTTTTTTTTTTTTTTTTTGGGGAATTTTAAAAAAATTTTTTTAAAAAAAAAAAAAAAAAAAGGGGGGTTTTTAAAAAAAGGGGGGGGGGTTTTTTTTTTTCCTTTTTAAAAGGGGAAAAATTTTTTTCAAGGGGCCCCGCCCCGTTTTTAAAAATTTCCCACCCTTTTTTTTTAATTTTAAAAGGGGGGGTTTTTTTCCCTTTTTTTAAAAAAATTTTTTTTGGGGGTTTTTTTTCCCCCTTTTTTTCCCCCCCCAAAAAAAATTTAAAAGGTTTTAAAATTTTCCTTTTTTTTTTTTTTTTATTTTTTAAATTTTTTTTTTTTTTTTTTTTTCCTTTGGGTTTTTCCCCCCAAAGTTTCCCCCCCAATTTTTTTTTTTTTTTTTTAAAAAAAAAAAAAAAACCCCCCCCCCCCGGGGGAAAAAAAAATTTTTTTTGGGGCCCCCTTTTTAAAATTTTTTTTTCCCCCCCCCGTTTTTAAAAATTTTTTTAGGGAAAAATTTTGCCCCAAATTTTTTTTTCCCCAAACCCCTTTTTTTCCTTTTTAAATAAAAACCCTTTTTTAAAGGGGGCCCCCCCTTTTTAATTTTAAATTTTTTTTTACCCGGGTTTTTTTTTTTTTTCCCAAAAATTTTTTTTTTTTTCCCTTTTTTTCTTTTTTTTTTAACCCCCCGGGAAAAAAAAAAACCCCTTTTAAAAACCCCCCCTTTTTTTTTTAAAAAAACCCCCCCCCCTTTTTTTTTTAAAAAAAAATTTTTTGGGGGGGGGTTTTTTTTTTTAAAAAAAATTTTTTTTTTTGAATGGTCCCGTTTTTTTCCCAGATTTCCCATGTCTGCAGATACCAAGTGCATAGTATGTGCACAGGTTGGGTTTTTCCGTTTGCCTTGGGTTTCTGTGACTGTTTTCCCCTTTTGGGTGCATTTTTCCCTGTCTTATTCCTATCCCCCCTGCACCAACAATGGAGCCCCCACCAGTTGTTTTTGGTAATATTATCCTCACTTTTTGCTAGGGGGAGTCCTCTTTGTTTTGCTATTTCCTGTGGAAATTTCTAGTTTGCAAAAATTGGGGTTTTATCTTTATCTTTGACTACACTTGTCCCCACTAACGGCTCCTTCCCCTATGAGGCCCATTTAATGTATTCCTTCCTGCGTATAATTCCCCGACTACGTGACAGCACCCCCACTTCACCATTACTGTCTCCCAGACACACCTCCGTTTTCCACCATTACTGGTCTCCAGGACAACACCTCCAGCTTCACCATTACTGTCTCCCAGGACAGCACTATCAGCCCCACATTTACGGACTACCAGGACATCACCTCCAGCCTTACAGTTTTCTGACTACATGACCATTTATCAAGGGCAGTACCATTCAGCCCAGACTTTTTTGTTCCCATCTGTTGTAGAAAGCTTCCAGGTTGTCTATGAAAGCAGCTTTGATGTTATCCTTTTTTAAAATATCCTTGTGATTTTAGTCCACAGATTTATCTCATTTGGGCATACCCAAAACACTTCCCTGTTTTTAATACTGCTTGTAGCTAGTTCTTGGATATCTGCACAAGGGGCTTTGACACCAATTTCCACAAAAATGACAATTTATCCATGTGGAAGCCGTTTTTTTTGATTGACTGCAGACTACAAAATTATTATTATTATAATCAAGGGGGAAGCGCAAAACCCGAGGATTATACAGCGCCTGGGGGGGGGGGTGTGGAAGGCATTCAGGCTTAATTCGGGGAACTGGAGCACAGATCCAATTCCCTAAATCAAGAGCCCCTCACCAACATCAAGGAACCTTCCTTGAGGGGTGCAGACTACACAGAGCTTCATAATGATTTGAATGTTGATTTACTGTAATTAACTAGCAAACCCCTTGAATCTCTATTAATAACCTCCTTTAAAAGAAGCTCTAGCTATTTGTATTTGTATTTCTAACTGTACTTGTATATTGGACAGCTTACCGTGTACGTTCCTGATTTATATATATATTGTTTGTGTTTGATAAGGGCGCCTACAACCCCATCCGTTTACAGTCTGCTTTATTGTCCAACGAAACCGTTTGTAACCAGTCAAGGGTTCGGACCATCAAGGGTTCGGACCATCAAGGGTTCGGACCAGTCGAGGGTTCGGACCAGTCGATCTGATCTGATCAGTGGGTCACTTATTTAAAACATACTGGTCGGTGATTTGGGCTAACACATGAAGGATCTACTTGAAATTATCTACCCGAGTAATATGTGATTTGATTGATACAAAAGTATAACTTGCGTGTTGAAGAACCATATAACCTCAAGTATAACTACCAGTGCAATATTGAATGAAATAAACATTACTTTTTCACTTTTTTGTAATCATTATTACTTACTAAAATTTTATTAAACACCATATTTACTACCAGTCAATTTTAATTTTGTACATTAAACATTATTTTATACTTCTCATAACATTTTGTAGCCAAATTTTCAAGTTTTTATATTCAACCCAACCTTTATATTATCCCTTGTACCTGTGTACCTGTCTACCCTCTTACTATCATATTATAATCAAGACATTACCATTGTTATTTTTTTACTATTATTCTTTTGGTACTTTAATTGTGAATTTTATTTTGTCAATTTAAAATCTAGGTATAATCTTGATCTTGTCAACAACCTATACCAGACTCTAGTGCAATTGCAAGTACCATTTCAAATTGTATTTTTATATTATAAGTTTATATTATAATTCCTACCATCTGCCCATTTAACTTGCTTACCATTACTTAATTTTAGTCCCTTATATGTTTTCTCCTTTATTTTAGCTTTATATAACTATCCTAGTTTATATATTCACAATTGTTAAAATAATCAAGGTGCTATTCTTAGGTGCTAAAGTAGAATAAGTTCACAATTTTGCCATTATATTCCAAAGCTCATTTTTTTGATTACCACTTTATTGGTCACCACAACCTATATTAGTCCCTTTTATATTATAATTTTATACTATAATTCTAACTTTAAAAAATTACCTTTATAGTACTACCTACTATCATATTCCCAAGCTCCACTATTTGATCATCACTTTATTTGTATTAGTCCCTTAGCTGATTATTTTACATTTGTTAAATAATCCAGGTGCTATTTTTTAGCTTAAGACTATTTACTTTGTTTTATACTTAATTCAAACTATAGATTCACTACAAATCTTATGATTACAAGCATTGATCCTGATACCAACCTCTTATTTAATGACTTAAATGAATCAAACAGTAACTGTAATTACTACACTGCAGAACAATCAAAGGCACTTCTCAGTGCCAACAACAACATAACTATATTTAACTACAATATCAGATCTTTAAGCAAGCATTACGATGACCTCATAGCATTACTAAATTCCTTACATGCCAATATGTCCATCATTACACTAACTGAAACCTGGCTAAAGCCTGATAGTACAGATGTCTATGCCATTCCTGGTTACACAGCCATACACAACTGTAGGCCAGATCAACAAGGGGTGGCACAGCCATATACTACTCAGACCAACTAGAATGTATCACTAATACTTGCACAAGGGATGAACATGGGGAATATATAATAGCTAAATTCAAATCAAAGTACCTACAAAAACCTCTCACATTGATAAACATCTACAGAGTTCCACAGTCAAACATTAGCCAATTTAGTCAAAATCTAGGAAGTATGATAACTGATGCACGCATGAACAAAGATCACTTACTACTCTCAGGTGACTTCAATATAAATCTCCTGCAAGACCAGGACCCACACGTTACTGAATTCACAAACACAATGAGTAACTGTATGTTACTACCAACAGTAACAAAACCTACAAGAGTTACAGAGACTAGTGTTTCCCTACTTGACCACATCTGGACCAACACCATATCCCCTTTAAAATCAGGCATAATTACAGATAATACCACAGACCACTACCCTACTTTCCTCATAACAACTCTTGGTAAACTACCCCAAGACACTACTAAAGTCACCTTCAGACTTCACAATGAGGCAGCCATTAATAACTTCACAACAGCAATAGCAAACATTGATTGGCACACTGAGCTAGAAACCTATACAGATATTGACGAATGTATTAATAATTTTCTAAAAATCCCAATACCTCTATAACAAGCACTGCCCTAAAAAAACTAAACAGATGACAGCAAAGAGACTGAACAGTCCCTGGCTAACACCAGCATTCTCAAATCCATAAATACAAAACACCAATATGAAAAACAGTACAGAATGGGTCACATAACCAGAGACCAAACAAAACGTTACTCGTCAATCCTAACCAGCCTGATAAGAAGGGCAAAAAAATTGTATTATGAGAACAGATTATCCAACTTACGAGGTGATATAAAAAAGACCTGGAAAACCCTATCAGAAATTCTGGGAACAAAAAAGATATCACGAAATAGCGAAATAAAATTAGCAAAAAACAGATGAACCCAACTCCACCAACAGAAACAGCAAACAGACTCAATGATTTCTTCTCCACTATAGGACAAAACCTTGCCAATAAAATCCCAAGCTCAGATACCCCACCAAATGACTACCTCACGGCAACTACCCGAACACACTGTTCCTAGCTCCGACTAACCCATACGAAGTCTCCCTTATTATCAACGCACTAAAAAAACAAGGCAGGAGATTTAAATACCTTACCACCCCTTATATACAAAAAAGTGTCACAAGTGCTATCACCAATCATTGCAACACTAACAAATCCATTGAATCCTCCACCTTCCCTACAGTACTCAAATAGCAAGGGTCACCCCGATCCACAAAGGAGGAGACCAAACAGAGTTGAATAACTATAGGCCAATATCCAACTTACACCCTCTCTCAAAAATCTTCGAAAAATTAATTCATAAACGAATCTACTCCTACCTTATCTCCCAAAACATACTCAACCCCTGCCAATTTGGATTCAGGCCTAATAAAAATACTAATGATGCTATTATACACATGCTAGAACATATATACACTGCAATAGAGAAAAAAGAAGTCCCACTGGGGATCTTCATTGACTTACGTAAAGCTTTTGATACAGTTGACCATGACTTGCTCCACGTAAAATTGTCACACTATGGTATAAGAGGGCACTCCCTCAACTACCTCAAGTCTTACCTCAGCAACAGAAGCCAATATGTGTACGCAAATGGGGCAAACTCTTCTGCACAACCAATTACAGTTGGTGTCCCACAGGGAAGTGTCCTTGGCCCTCTTCTCTTTCTCCTATACATAAATGACTTCCAAATGCTTCGCAATTACTCAAACCCACACTATTTGCAGATGACACTACATACGTTCTTCTCTCACCCGAGCCCAGTCACGCTAGCCAATACTGTAAATACCGAATTACAGAAAATATCTACCTGGATGAGGACTAACAAACTTACACTAAACATTGACAAAACCTACTCATTCAGTTTGGTAACAGAGCTACAGATGTCCCTCTTAACATAATGATAAATGGATCACCTATCACAAAACTAACAGAGGGAAAATTCTTAGGAATCCACCTTGATAATAGACTCAAATTTCATACACATATACATCAAATTTCTAAGAAAATTTCCAAGACTGTAGGCATACTATCGAAGATACGGTACTATGTTCCACAGTCAGCCCTCCTGGCCCTATATCACTCTCTTATTTACCCCTATCTCACCTATGGAATTTGTGCATGGGGCTCAACAACAATTAAACCATCTCAGACCACTAATTACCCAACAAAAGGCTGCAGTTAGAATGATAACAAATTCTCACTACAGGCAGCACACTCCACCAATATTCAATACACTAAACCTACTCACCATACAAAACATCCATACTTATTACTGCACCTATTACATACATAGAACACTTAACTCTGATATTAACCCTCCCCTCAAACATCTCCTTGCCAACCTCAACAGAACACATGACCATAACACAAGGCACAGATCACTCTTTGATGTTCCTCGTGTCCATCTCACACTATGCAAAAACTCAATGCACATAAAAGGCCCTAAAATCTGGAATTCATTACCTGTAAATTAAAAGAAACACAACCTGTTTATAAATTCAAGTCTCTTCTCAAAGATTACTTACTCACCCAAAACCAAATAAATACTGAATAACTGAACATTATAAATTGTATATCTTAAATGTTTCTCACAATTATATCACATAAATGTTAAACCTAAAACCCAATCTAACTTTATTATTTTTTAAATACACTACCTAACAGAATCACTACCTAACTGAATGCAACCATATGACCTGTCTTTGTAATACTCACTTGTGCTTTATAGTTATCTGTTTACATTAATGTTTTATCACTGATTTCATCATTGCTTAGTAGCAGCGCTGTATAGTCCTTGTGGCTTAGCGCTTCTTTTTGATTATAATAATAATAATAATCATTGCTTAGTTAATCTTAAGTTAATTTTAAGCCAGCCCGTAATGCTATGCATAGTATAAGTGGCTTTGGCATACTGCTCTTATCTGTATTTTTTTTTTTGTACCTCTGTATGTGTGCACAAATTGGAAATAAATAAATAAATAAATAAATAAATAAATTGCTGGCAGCTCCTACAATGACGAACGGTCGAGCCTCAACCCTTGTTTATCAGTCGCTGTATCTAGCTTTTCTAGTTTTTTTTTTTTCGTCTCCACCACAATAAATGCTATATTATCACTATAGTTGACTGGTGGAAATTTTGGAGGAAGGACGCTTTTTCTGTAGTAATAATTGCTTCTCGTTGTGTATATTGCGACAGCTGGTAACTACAGGTTATATGAAATTCACAGTATACGTCTGGTATTTCAAGAAAAAAGAAACTAATGAAAGTTACTCCACTCCACTAAGTACCATTATAATACTGGTTAGTTGCTACTACAACACTGTATTCTGCTATTCACTGGTATCACTAGATTATATGCGAGTACACTAGCAGGCCAGGAAGATTATTAAAACAGCTGACCACTGTGGTAAGATTCTGGCGACTTCTGGCACCTGCCTCTATAGGCTTATCACTTCATTTACAAATTCACATGTTTAGGCTAAGTAGCTACATTACAGTTTGTAAATTTAGCAATGTGAATACTTTTGTTTTGGTAAAATACATAGTTTACATATTGGAGTATCACAGGCAAACTTATGACTAGTTAGGATTCAGTTAATTTTAAGCCTGCCCATAATGCTCTGCATACAAGGGACTTTGGCATGCTGCACTTTAAAAATTGTATTCCTTGTACTTCTCTGTATCATGTTCAAATAAATAAATAAATAAATAAATAAATAAATAAATAAATAAATTATTTTAAGATTCATATTTCTGTGTTTATAGTCAACTGGGTGAACGTGAGTGTGAACCACCAGGTGGTTGTCATGTAGTTAGCTGACGGGGAGTATCAGGGAGATAAGATGTTTTCTAACTGTGTCTTTGAAAGTGATGAATGTGTCTGCAGTTCTAGAGTTTTCAGGTTGGGTGTTCCAGATTTTAGGCCCTTTGACATACATTGAATTTTTGTAAAGATTTAGTCGGACACGGGGAATGTCATAGAGATGTTTGTGTCTGGTGTTGTGCCTGTGGGTTCTGTCACAACTATCAAGAAAGCGTTTTAGGTCAGGGTTAATATTGGAATTTAAAGAATTACAGGTTTGATTACAGGTTCTCTACACATATGCTGCTATGTATGATAATTCTATGTAACTGTATTGTGTATACCTGAATAAATTTACTTACTTACTTACTTATTATAGGCGACGAGGATTCCAGCATATTAACATAAAAGGTACACAATCAATGTTTTAATGTTTGGGAGGATTACAGTAGGGGCAAATTCTTGGAACAGTTGACATATGCAAGGGCCCTATGATTAACATTGTTGAATCCATCCATTCCCAGCCTCTTGGAATGATCAGATAACTTCCATAACCCTCAATGACTTTTGGAAATATTGAGTGGCAACCATGGGTGTGTTGAGTGGCAACCAAGGGTGTGCTGAATGACAACCATGAGTGTGTTGAGTGGCAACCATGAGTGTGTTGAGTGGCAACCAAGGGTGTGTTGAGTGGCAACAAAGGGTGTGTTGAGTGGCAACCATGAGTGTGTTGAGTGGCAACCAAGGGTGTGTTGAGTGGCAACCATGTGTGTTGAGTGGCAACCATGAGTGTTTTGAGTGGCAACCAAGGGTGTGCTGAATGAAACCATGGTGTGTTGAGTGGCAAAACCCTGAGTGTGTTGAGTGGCAAAACCCAAAGGGGGTGTTGAGTGGCAACCAAGGGTGTGTTGAGTGGCAACCATGAGTGTGTTGAGTGGCAACCAAGGGTGTGTTGAGTGGCAACCATGTGTGTTGAGTGGCAACCATGAGTGTGTTGAGTGGCAACCAAGGGTGTGTTGAGTGGCAACCATGTGTGTTGAGTGGCAACCATGTGTGTTGAGTGGCAACCATGAGTGTGTTGAGTGGCAACCAAGGGTGTGTTGAGTGGCAACCAAGGGTGTGCTGAATGACAACCATGAGTGTGTTGAGTGGCAACCATGAGTGTGTTGAGTGGCAACCAAGGGTGTGTTGAGTGGCAACCAAGGGTGTGCTGAATGACAACCATGAGTGTGTTGAGTGGCAACCATGAGTGTGTTTAGTGGGAACAAGGGTGTGTTGAGTGGCAACCAAGGGGTGTTGAGTGGCAAAACCCTGAGTGTGTTGAGTGGCAAACCAAGGGTGTGTTTTAGTGGCAACCATGTGTGTTGAGTGGCAACCATGAGTGTGTTGAGTGGCAACCATGTGTGTTGAGTGGCAACCAAGGGTGTGTTGAGTGGCAACCATGTGTGTTGAGTGGCAACCATGTGTGTTGAGTGGCAACCATGAGTGTTGAGTGGCAACCAAGGGTGTGTTGAGTGGCAACCATGAGTGTGTTGAGTGGCAACCAAGGGTATGTTGAGTGGCAGCCATGAGTGTGTTGAGTGGCAACCAAGGGTATGTTGAGTGGCAGCCATGAGTGTGTTGAGTGGCAACCAAGGGTATGTTGAGTGGCAGCCATGAGTGTGTTGAGTGGCAACCAAGGGTGTGTTGAGTGGCAACCAAGGGTATGTTGAGTGGCAGCCATGAGTGTGTTGAATGGCAATCAAGGGTATGTTGAGTGGCAGCCATGAGTGTGTTGAGTGGCAACCAAGGGTATGTTGAGTGGCAGCTATGAGTGTGTTGAGTGGCAACCATGAGTGTGTTGAGTGGCAACCAAGGGTATGTTGAGTGGCAGCTATGAGTGTGTTGAGTGGCAACCAAGGGTATGTTGAGTGGCAGCTATGAGTGTGTTGAGTGGCAACATGAGTGTGTTGAGTGGCAACCAAGGGTATGTTGAGTGGCAGCCATGAGTGTGTTGAGTGGCAACCATGAGTGTGTTGAGTGGCAGCCAGGAGTGTGTTGAGTGGCAACCAAGGGTGTGTTGAGTGGCAGCCATGAGTGTGTTGAGTGGCAACCAAGGGTGTGTTGAGTGGCAACCATGAGTGTGTTGAGTGGCAATCATGGGTGTGTTGGGTGGCAACCATGAGTGTGTTGAGTAGCAACCATGAGTGCGTTGAGTGGTAACCAAGGGTGTGTTGAGTGGCAACCAACCATGAGTGTGTTGAGTGGCAACCATGAGTGTGTTGAGTGGCAACCAACCATGAGTGTGTTGAGTGGCAACCATGGGTGTGTTGAGTGGCAACCATTACCTAGAGTTTACCTGGAGAGGGTTTCGGGGGTCAACGCCCCCGCGGCCAGGTTTGAGACCAGGCCTCATGGTGAATCAGGGTCTGATCAACCAGACTGTTACTGCTAGACGCACGAAAGCTGACGTACGAACCACAGCCCGGTTGGTCAGGTACTGACTTTAGGTGCCTGTCCAGTGCCTTCTTGAAGACAGCCAGGGGTCTATTGGTAGATTAGATTTTTAGATTTTGCCACCGAAGTGGCTAGTTTATTGTGCACCCCATATCCATCCTGTGGACGGTATCGCAAGAGCATGTGGATGCACAAAAGGCCTAGGAACTAGGCCCCAAAGGGTTAACAGGAATACATATGGATTTATATCTACATATCTATAGTTCACTTATCTGTTACAAGCAAATTTAGGAAATTTGCTTAGTATATCTGGTATCTTATTTTCATTAATAAGATATCTTGACATGTCACATAGGTTATTATACTGTCTGTCTCTGTATTCCTCAATAAGTGGACAATTAAGCACATAGTGTTCAAGAGAGTGACCATATGCCTGATCACATAATTTACATTTAGTTTGATCATCATCTGTGTGTCTCCCAAACTGCCAGAAGTACTTGTAACCAAGCCTAAGCCTGGGCACTACAACATCAGTCAGTCTGTTCACATTGCAAGTTGCTCCATAAACATACTTATCTACGTTCATGTTATCATAGTGGGTTATAGATCTACTCAGGCTTCTAACTGCCTTCCTATAACAATCATTTTCATTATTTACTTCTCTCCTAATATTATTCCTAATGCTAGACACAGTTTTACCAAAGTTATATTCTACATTCTCCTTCTGGGTACTCTTCTTGGCTAACATATCAACTTTATCATGAAGGAGTAATCCAATGTGTGATGGGATCCATAGCAATTGTACATTAATTCCTTTGTCCCTAATTTTTGAGTATCTATACCTGGCTTCTTCAATGAGCATGTTGTTGGAGTCATTATATGAGTCAAGAGCCTTCAATGATGACATAGAATCAGTAATGATGATAGAGTCAAGCTCAGTGTCATAGGTTAGCTTTAGCGCCATTAGGATTGCAAACAATTCAGTTTGCAGTGTAGACGCCCAGTTGTTAATTCTTATGCCTAACTCAACCAATTTATTGTCGTTCTTAACTAGGGAGGTGGCAACAAGAGCAGATGTATGCTGGGAGGCAACTGAACAGTCATGGGCCCCGGACACTGACTGTGTTGTCTCTCAGTGTACTCGTGGCACCCCTGCTTTTCATCGGGGGAATGTTGCATCTCCTGCCGAGTCTTTTGCTTTCATAGGGAGTGATTTTCGTGTGCAGGTTTGGTACCAATCCCTCCAGGACCTTCCAAGTGTATATTATCATGTATCTCTCTCGCCTGCGTTCGAGGGAATACAGATCAAGGACCTTCAACCGTTCCCAGTAGTTTAGGTGCCTTATCGGGTGTGTTGAGTGGCAACCATGAGCATGTCGAGTGGCAACCATGGGTGTGTTGAGTGGCAACCATGGGCATGTTGAGTGGCAACCATGGGTGTGAATAGCAACCCTGGGCATGTTGAATGGCAACCATGGGTGTGTTGAGTGGCAACCATGGGTATGTTGAGTGGCAACCATGGGTATGTTGAGTGGCAACCATGGGTATGTTGAGTGGCAAACTTGGGTACGTTGAGTGGCAATCACGGATGTGTTGAGTGGCAGTCATAGATGTGTTGAGTAACAAACATGGATGCGTTGAGTGTCAATCATGGGTGTGTTGAGTAACAATCATGGGTGTGTTGAGTGAATCATGGGTGTGTTGAGTGAATCATGGGTATGTTGAGTGGCAATCATGGGTGTATTGAGTGGCAGTCATGAGTGTGTTGAGTGGCAATCATGGGTGTATTGAGTGGCAGTCATGAGTGTGTTGAGTGGCAATCATGGGTGTGTTGGGTGGCAATCATGAGTGTGAGTGGCAATCATGGGTGTGTTGAGTAACAATCATGGGTGTGTTTAGTGACAAGCATGGGTGTGTTGAGTGGCAAGCATGGGTGTGTTGAGTAACAATCATGGGTGTTGAGGAACAATCATGGGTGCGCTGAGTGAATCATGGGTGTGAGTGGCAACCATGGGTGTGTTGACAATCATGGGTGTGTTGACAATCATGGGTGTGTTGAGTGGCAGTTATGGGTGTGTTGAGTGGCAATTATGGGTGTGATGAGTGGCATCATGAGTGTGTTGAGTGGTAACAATGGAAATGTTGAGTGAGAACCATGGGAGTGTTGAGTGACAACCATGGCAGTGTTGAGTGACAACCATGGCAGTGTTGGGTGACAACCATGGCAGTGTTGAGTGACAACCATGGCAGTGTTGAATGGCAACCATGGCAGTGTGGAGTTACCTGGAGAGAGTTCCAGGGGTCAACGCCCCCGCGGCCCGGTCTGTGACCAGGCCTCCTGGTGGATCAGAGCCTGATCAACCAGGCTGTTACTGCTGGCTGCAAGCAAACCAACGTACGAGCCACAGCCCGGCTGGTCAGGAACCGACTTTAGGTGCTTGTCCAGTGCCAGCTTGAAGACTGCCAGGGGTCTGTTGGTAATTCCCCTTATGTATGCTGGGAGGCAGTTGAGATACACCATGTGGAGAACAGCTATGGAGTGTGTAGATCTTTGTTTTGAAAATGTGAGGCTGTAATTGTTATATTCTGTACATATCTATTGAGAATACAGTTATATTTTTATAGTAGTAGTTTACATAACCTGTGAAGAGGGCTGGTGAGAGGATATCAGACACTCAAGATGATCAGCCATGATGTAAGTATTACCCCTAGACAGATAAGGCCATTAAGTAAAAAGCTACCCCACACTAGAACATGTAGTGAGAACCTTACTATCAAAGTAATAAAGGACAAACCAACGTAACATGGCAGTGTGGAGTGACAACCATGGCAGTGCTGAGTGACAACCATGGCAGTGTTGAGTGACAACCATGGCAGTGTTGAGTGACAACCATGGCAGTGTTGAGTGACAACCATGGCAGTGTTGAGTGACAACCATGGCAGTGTGGAGTGGCAACCATGGCAGTGTTGAGTGGAAACCATGGCAGTGTTGAGTGACAACCATGGCAGTGTTGAGTGACAACCATGGCAGTGTGGAGTGACAACCATGGCAGTGTTGAGTGACAACCATGGCAGTGTTGAGTGACAACCATGGCAGTGTTGAGTGACAACCATGGCAGTGTTGAGTGACAACCATGGCAGTGTGGAGTGGCAACCATGGCAGTGTGGAGTGACAACCATGGCAGTGTTGAGTGACAACCATAGCAATGTTGAGTGACAACCATGGCAGTGTTGAGTGACAACCATGGCAGTGTTGAGTGACAACCATGGCAGTGTGGAGTGGCAACCATGGCAGTGTTGAGTGACAACCATGGCAGTGTTGAGTGACAACCATGGCAGTGTTGAGTGACAACCATGGCAGTGTTGAGTGACAACCATGGCAGTGTGGAGTGGCAACCATGGCAGTGTGTGGACACGCGGTCCGACAGTGTTGAAGATCTCATTAGAGATCAGAGTGAGGCAGTAAGAGGGTGAGTAAGGCAGCTGAGCAGGTGTGAGGTTTATTATTGATGAAGTTGAAGATTGATGTTTGGGGTGAGACAACTGCATGGGATGAAACCCACTGATAACGTCCC
>NC_069424.1:50784509-50811628 GCF_026875155.1 Cherax quadricarinatus
CCCCCACTTGTGCGGGGATCGATCCCGGAACCAGTGTGAGAGCACTAGTCAAACCACAAGCACCCAGGTAACTACTTACTGCTAAGTGAACTGAGGCAGCAGGTATAAGGAAACATGCCCTATTGTCCACTCAACAGGGAATCGAACCATAACACCTCAGTGTGAGGTGAAGCCACTACCAATTGAGCCACAAGACTTCGACAAGTATCTATCAGTACATACAAAATTGTCCCCCCCCCCCCCGAGTCTAATTTTTTGGCAGTTTCACATGCATTATCAACTTACTAGGCAAGGTTTTAAACGATCTGAATCTTGGTGGAGCCACTTACGATTAGGCTAGCTTAGGTCAGGCTAGGTTAAGCAACATTGTTCATCTGTACCATGGATACAGCACCCACTAGCAGCATGTTACCGAGTCACTAAAATGAATCTACAACAGAATGTGAGACAAACAAACTTAATTCATTCTTACTCTGTGGGAAACTCAGGCAGAAATAAAACTTGTAAAAATCAACGACTATCGAATAACTTCAGTATGTTGCGTGCAATATGGACTGATACCGGTACACCCTCCTAAGTCCTAATTAAGACATATTTACCCTTCCTCAACTTCCACCAGTCTTCTGATACAACCAAAAACACCACAGTTAAAAAGAGTAAGACAATATGCAGTGATTTTTTTTATTGTATACGGATTCACCCACGAAGGAGCTTTATCAAGCTCTGTACTTGAAATTCCGCTTCGTGGCTGAAACTTTTTTTTTTTTTAATTCACGGGGGAAGCGCAAACCTGTAGGGGTCATATAGCCCCAGGAGAAAGTGAAGCATTCAGGTTTGATCCAAAGAGGTTGAGGTAAAGTTCAATTCTTCACTGGATCAAGAGCCCCCTGGTCCCCAGCATCAAGACACCTCCCTGAAGGGGACGTTATACAGTGAAGGTTCATCCCATGCATGTTGTCTCACTCCAACATCAATCTATCAACTTCATCAATAATCAACCTCACACACTGCTCAGCTGCCTTACTCACCCTCTTACTGCCTCACTCTGATCTCTAATGAGATCTTCAACACTGTCGGACCGCGTGTCCACACACTGCCATGGTTGCCACTCCACACTGCCATGGTTGTCACTCAACACTGCCATGGTTGTCACTCAACACTGCCATGGTTGTCACTCAACACTGCCATGGTTGTCACTCAACACTGCCATGGTTCCCACTCCACACTGCCATGGTTGTCACTAAAACACTGCCATGGTTGTCACTCAACACTGCCATGGTTGTCACTCAACATGCTAGGGTTGTCACTCAACACTGCCATGGTTGTCACTCCACACTGCCAGGGTTTGCCACTCCACACTGCCATGGTTGTCATCAACACGCCTTTGGTTGCACTCAACATGCCATGGTTGTCACTCAACACGCCATGGTTGTCACTCAACACTGCCATGGGTTGTCACTCCCCCACTGCCATGGTTGTCACTCAACACTGCCATGGTTGTCACTCAACACTGCCATGGTTTTCCACTCAACACTCCCAAATGGTTGCCACTCCACACTGCCATGGTTGTCATCAACACTGCCATGGTTGTCACTCAACACTGCTGGTTTTTCACTCAACACTGCCATGGTTGTCACTAAACACTGCCATGGTTGTCACTAGCACTGCCATGGTTGTCACTCCACACTGCCATGTTACGTTGGGTTTTGGGTCCTTTATTATTTTGATAGTAAGGTTTTCTCACTACATGTTCTAGTGTGGGGTAGCTTTTTACTTAATGGCCTTATCTGTCTAGGGTAATACTTACATCATGGCTGATCATCTTGAGTGTCTGTATCCTTCACCACCCCCTCTTCACAGGTTTTGTAAACTACTACTATAAAAATATAACTGTATTCCCCAATAGATATGTACAGAATATAACAATTACAGCCTCACTTTTTCAAAACAAAGATCTACACACTCCATAGCTGTTTCCACATGGTGTATCTCAACTGCCTCCCCGCATACATAAGGGGGGAATACCAACAGACCCCTGGCAGTCTTCAAGCTGGCACTGGACAAGCACCTAAAGTCGGTTCCTGACCAGCCGGGCTGTGGCTCGTACGTTGGTTTGCTTGCAGCCAGCAGTAACAGCCTGGTTGATCAGGCTCTGATCCACCAGGAGGCCTGGTCACAGACCGGGCCGCGGGGGCGTTGACCCTGGAACTCTCTCCAGGTAACTCCCCCATGCCATGGTTGCCATTCAACACTGCCATGGTTGTCACTCAACACTGCCATGGTTGTCACCCAACACTGCCATGGTTGTCACTCAATACTGCCATGGTTGTCACTCAAAAACTCCCATGGTTCTCACTCAACATTTCCATTGTTACCACTCAACACACTCATGATGCCACTCATCACACCCCCTAATTGCCCCTCAACACACCCATAACTGCCACTCAACACACCATGATTGTCAACACACCCATGATTGTCAACACACCCTGGTTGCCACTCACACCATGATTCACTCAGGCACCATGATTGTTCTCAACACCCATGATTTTTACTCAACACACCCATGCTTGCACTCAACACACCCATGCTTGTCACTAAACACACCCATGATTGTTATCAACACACCCATGATTGCCACTCACACTCATGTTGCCACCCCAACCCACCATGATTGCCCCTCAACACACTCATGACTGCCTCAATACACCCATGATTTCCACTCAACACACTCATGAATGCCACTCAATACACCCCTGATTGCCACTCAACATACCCATGATTCACTCAACACACCCATGATTCCACTCACACACCCATGATTGTTACTCAACACACCCATGATTGACACTCAACGCATCCATGTTTGTTACTCAACACATCTATTTACTGCCACCAACACATCCGTGATTGCCACTCAACGTACCCAAGTTTGCCACTCAACATACCCATGGTTGCCCCTCAACATACCATGGGTTTCCATCAACATACCCATGGTTGCCACTCAACACACCCCTGGTTGCCATTCAACATGCCCAGGGTTGCTATTCACACCCATGGTTGCCACTCAACATGCCCATGGTTGCCACTCAACACAACCCTGGTTTGCCACTCGACTGCTCATGGTTGCACCCCAACACACCCGAAAAAGGCACCTAAATACTGGGGAACGGTTGAAAGGTCCTTGATCTGTATTCCCTCGAACGCAGGCGGAGAGAGTTTCATGATAATATCACTTGGAAGGTCCTGGAGGGATGGTACCAAACCTGCACACGAAAATTTACTCCCCATGAAAGCAAAAGACTCGGCAGGAGTTTCAACATTCCCCCCATTGAAAAGCAGGGGTGCCACGAGTACACTGAGAGACAACACAGTCCCGTGTCCGGGGCCCATGGGCTGTTCAGTTGCCTCCCAGCATACATTGCTCTTGTTGCCACCTCCCCAGTTTTAAGAACGACAATAAATTGGTTGAGTTAGGCATAAGAATTAACAACTGGGCGTCTACACTGCAAACTGAATTGTTTGCAATCCTAATGGCGCTAAGCTAACCTATGACACTGAGCTTGACTCTATCATCATTACTGATTCTATGTCATCATTGAAGGTTTCTTGACTCATATAATGACTAAAAACAACATGCTCATTGAAGAAGCCAGGTATAGATACTCAAAAATTAGGGACAAAGGAATTAATGTACAATTGTATGGATCCCATCACACATTGGATTACTCCTTCATGATAAAGTTGATATGTTAGCCAAGAAGAGTACCCAGAAGGAGAATTTTAGAATATAACTTTGGTAAAACTGTGTCTAGCATTAGGAAAATATTAGGAGAGAAGTAAATAATGAAAATGATTGTTATGGAAGGCAGTTAGAAGCCTGAGTAGTCTATAACCCACTATGATAACATGAACGTAGATAAGTATGTTTATGGAGCAACTTGCAATGTGAACAGACGGGACTGATGTTGTGTGCCAGGCTTGGGCTTGGTTACAAGTACTTCTGGCAGTTTGGGAGACACCGATGATGATCAAACTAAATGTAAATTATGTGATCAGGCATATGGTCACTCTCTTGAACACTATGTGCTTAATTGTCCACTTATTGAGGAATACGAGACAGACAGTATAATAACCTATGTGACTGTCAAGATATCTTTTATTAAATGAAAATAAGATACCAGATATACTAAACAAATTTCCTAAATTTGCTTGTAACAGATAAGTGAAACTATAGTATGTAGATATAAATCCATATGTATTCCTGTTAACCCTTTGGGGCCCAGTTCCTAGGCCTTTTGTGCATCCACATGCTCTTGCGATACCGTCCACAGGTGGATATGGGGTGCACAATAAATAGCCACTTCGGTGGAAAAATCTAAAAATCTAATCTACCAATACCCCCCTGGCTGTCTTCAAGAAGGCATTTGGACAGGCACCTAAAGTCGTCCCTGACCAACCGGGCTGTGGTTCGTACGTCAGCTTTCGTGCGTCTAGCAGTAAACAGTCTGGTTGATCAGCCCCTGATTCACCATGGGGCCCTGGTCTAAAACCCTGGCCGCGGGGGCGTTGACCCCCGAAAACCCTCTCCAGGTAAACTTAGGTAATGGTTGCCACTCAACACACCCATGGTTGCCACTCAACACACTCATGGTTGGTTGCCACTAAAACACACTCATGGTTCCCACTCAACACACTCATGGTTGGTTGCCACTCAACACCCTTGGTTCCCAAACTCAACGCACTCATGGTTGCTACTCAACACACTCATGGTTGCCACCCAAACACCCATGATTGCCACTAACACACTCATGGTTGCCACTCAACACACCTTGGTTGCCACTCAACACACTCATGGCTGCCACTCAACCACCCTTGGTTGCCACTCAACACACTCCTGGCTGCCACTCAACACACTCATGGTTGCCACTCAACACACTCATGGCTGCCACTAACTTTCCCTTTGGTTGCCACTCAACACACTCATGGTTGCCACTCAACACACTCATAGCTGCACTCAACATACCCTTGGTTGCCACTCAACACACTCATAGCTGCCACTCAAATACCCTTGGTTGCCACTAAAACACACTCATGGTTGCCACTCAACACACTCATAGCTGCCACTAACATACCTTGGTTGCCACTCAAACATTCATGGCTGCCACTCAACATACCCTTGATTGCCATTCAACACACTCATGGCTGCCACTCAACATCCCCTTTGGGTTTTGCCACTCAACCACCCTTGGTTGCCACTCAACACACTCATGGCTGCCACTCAACATACCCTTGGTTGCCACTCAACACACTCATGGCTGCCACTCAACATACCCTTGGTTGCCACTCAACACACTCATGGCTGCCACTCACATACCTTGGTTGCACTCAACACACTCATGGTTGCCACTCAACACACCCTTGGTTGCCACTCAACACTCATGGTTGCCACTCAACACACATGGTTGCCACTCAACACACATGGTTGCCACTCAACACACCCTTGGTTGCCACTCAACACACATGGTTGCCACTCAACACACTCATGGTTGCCACTCAACACACTTTGGTTGCCACTCAACACACCCTTGGTTGCCACTCAACACACTCATGGTTGCCACTCAACACACCCTTGGTTGCCACTCAACACACCCTTGGTTGCCACTCAACACACTCATGGTTGCCACTCAACACACTCATGGTTGTCATTCAGCACACCCTTGGTTGCCACTCAACACACCCTTGGTTGCCACTCAACACACTCATGGTTCCCACTAAAACCCACTCATGGTTTCATTCAGCACACCCTTGGTTGCACTCAACAACACCTTGGTTGCCATCAACACACTCAGGGTTTTGCCACTCAACACACATGGTTGCCACTCAAACACATGGTTGCACTAAACACACCCTTGGTTGCCACTCAACACACTCATGGTTGCCACTCAACACACATGGTTGCCACTCAACACACCCTTGGTTGCCACTCAACACACTCATGGTTGCCACTCAACACACCCTTGGTTGCCACTCAACACACCCTTGGTTGCCACTCAACACACTCATGGTTGCCACTCAACACACTCATGGTTGTCATTCAGCACACCCTTGGTTGCCACTCAAAACACTCATGGTTGCCACTCAACACACATGGTTGCCACTCAACACACCCTTGGTTGCCACTAACACACTCATGGTTCCCAAACTCAACACACCCTTTGTTGCCACTCAACACACCCTTGGTTGCCACTCAACACACTCATGGTTGCCACTCAACACACTCATGGTTGTCATTCAGCACACCCTTGGTTGCCACTCAACACACCCATGGTTGCCACTCAATATTTCCAAAAGTCATTGAGGGTTATGGAAGTTATCTGATCATTCCAAGAGGCTGGGAATGGATGGATTCAACAATGTTAATCATAGGGCCCTTGCATATGTCAACTGTTCCAAGAATTTGCCCCTACTGTAATCCTCCCAAAACAATTAAAAAACATTGATTGTGTACCTTTTATGTTAATATGCTGGAATCCTCGTCGCCTATAATAAGTAAGTAAGTAAGTAAATTTATTCAGGTATACACAATACAGTTACATAGAATTATCATACATAGCAGCATATGTGTAGAGAACCTGTAATCAAACCTGTAATTCTTTAAATTCCCAAAATTAACCTGACCTAAAACGCTTTCTTTTATAGTTGTGACAGAACCCACAGGCACAACACCAGACACAAACATCTCTATGACATTCCCCGTGTCCGACTAAATCTTTACAAAAATTCAATGTATGTCAAAGGGCCTAAAATCTGGAACACCCAACCTGAAAACTCTAGAACTGCAGACACATTCATCACTTTTTAAAGACACAGTTAGAAAACATCTTATTCCCTGATACTCCCCCTCAGCTAACTACATGACAACCACCTGGTGGTTCACACTCACGTTCACCCAGTTGACTATTTAAAAACCCGAAATATGAATCTTTTAAAATAATTTATTTATTTATTTATTTATTTTTTTAAATTTATTTATTTTTTTTGAAAAGGGAACCGAGAAGTCCCAAGGAATAAAATTTTTTAAAAGTGCACCCCATGAAAAAGCCCCTTGTATGAGAGCATTATGGGGGGGTTTAAAAATTAACGAATCCTAATAGTCTTAAGTTTCCCTTGTGATACCCCAAATATGAAAAACTTGTTTTTTCCCAAAAACAAAAGTTTTTCACATTGCTAAATTTAAAAACTGTAATGTGTACTTACCCAAAAACATGTAAATTTGGAAAATTGAAGGATAAGCCTATAGGGCAGGTGCCGGGAAGTCGCCAGAATTTCCCACAGTGGTCAGCTTTTTTAAAAATTTTTCTGGCCTTAGTGTACTGCATAAAATTAGTGATACCAGTAAATAGCAGAAATACAGTGTTGTGTAGCAACAAACCAGTATTATAAGGGGGGGGGGGGTTTACTTGTGGAGTGGAGTAACTTTCATTAGTTTCTTTTTTTTTTGAAAAAACCCGGAACGTATACTGTAAAATTTATAAAAACCTGTATTTACCAGCTGTCGCAATTTTCAAAAACGAGAAGCAATTATTATACAAAAAAAAGCGTCCTTCCCCCAAAATTTCCACCAGTCAACTATAGTGATATAAAAAGCATTTATTGTGGTGGGAGACAAAAAAAAAAAACTAAAAAAAAGTGATACAGCGACTGAAAAAACAAGGGTTGAGGTTTCGACCGTTCGCTTTTTGGAGGCTGCCAGCAATTTATTTATTTATTTATTTTTTATTTATTTCAATTTGGCACACATACAGGGGTTAAAAAAAAAAAATACAGATAAGAGCAGTATCCCAAAAACCCCACTTATATATGCTTAGCATTAGGGGTTGGTTTAAAAAATTAAATTTAAAGATTAATTTAAGCAATGTTTATTTTTTTTAAATTAAAATATAAAAAGAAGGCAAACCCACAAGGATTTATAACCCCGTTTGTACTAAGCAATGATGAAACCCGTGATAAAACTTTTAATGTAAACAAAATAATATAAAGCACAAGTGAGTATTAAAAAGACAGGTCTTATGGTTGCATTCAGTTAGGTAGTGATTCGTTAGGATTTGTATTTAAAAAATAAAAAAGTTAGATTGGGTTTTAGGTTTAACTTTTTTGGTTTAAATTGTGAGAAACTTTTAAAAGGGATTTACAATTTATAATGTTCAGTTATTCAGTATTTTTTTGGTTTTGGGGAGTAAGAAATTCTTTAAAGGAAGAGATTTAAATTTAAAAAACAGGTTGTGTTTTTTTTATTTTTAACAGGTAAAAAAATTCCAGATTTTAGGGCCTTTTATGTGCTTTGGGAGTTTTTGCTAGTGTGGGGGACACGAGGGAACATCAAAGAGGGTTTGTGCCTTGTGTTAGGGTCAGGGTTTTTCTTTTGAGGTTGGCAAGGAGTTTGTTTGAGGGGGGGTTAATATCAGATTTAAGGTTTATGTTGAAATGGGTGCGTAAAAAGGGATGTTTTGTAGGGGGTGAGTAGGTTTAGTGTTTTGGGAAAAATTTTGGGGGGAAGTGTGCTGCCTGTAGTGAGAATTTGTTATCATTTAACTGCACCCTTTTTTTGGGGGTAATTAGTGGTCTGAGAGGGGTTAATTGTTGTTGACCCCATGCAAAAATTTCCATGGGTTGGGGATGGGGGGAAAATTTAAGGAGTGATATAGGGCCGGGAGGGTGACGTGGAACATAGTACCGAAATCTTGTTAGTTCCTACAGTTTTGGGGAAATTTTCTTAAAAATTTTGAGTATATGTGTTAAAATTTTGGAGTCAAATTATCAAGGTGGTTTCCTAAAAATTTTTCCCCTCTTTTTGTTTTGTGATAGGGGATCCATTTTTCATTTTGTTAAGGGGACATCGTAGCTCTTTTTAACCAAAACTGAATGAAGTAGGTTTTGTCAATTTTTAGTGTAAGTTTGTTATTCCCATCCGGGGTAGATATTTTTGTAATTCGGTTTTTTACAGTTTTTGGCTGGTGATGGGCCCCGGGGTGAGGGGAAGACGTAGTAGTTTTCATCTGAAAAATAGTGGGGTTTGGTAATTGCGAAGCTTTTGGGGAAGGTCTTTTATGAAATGGAGAAAGAGAAGGGGGGCCCAAGGGGACCCCTTTCCCTGTGGGACCCCAAAACTGAAATTGGGTTGTGCAGAAGGGGTTTGCCCCTTTTGGTAAAATATTGGTTTTTGTTGCTGGGGGAAAGCCCTTGGGGGAGTTGGGGAGTGCCCTCTTATCCCCATAGTGTGAAAATTTTACGTGGAGAAAGGTTCAGGGTTTCAACTGTTTAAAAAAGCTTTACGAAAGGGTCAATAAAGACCCCCCAGGGGGACTTTTTTTTTCTCTATTGCAGGGGTATATATGTTTTTAGCATGTGTTTTAATAGCTTTTAGTATTTTTTTTAAAGGCCCCTTAAATTTCCAAAATTGGCGGGGGTTTTTGGAGTTGTTTTGGGAGTTAAGGTGGGAAGTAAAATTGTTTAGGGAATTTAAAATTTTTCGAAGATTTTTGAGAGAGGGTGTAAGTTGGTTTTTGGCCCCTATAGTTTTTCTCTCTGTTTTGTTTTCCCCCTTTGTGGATGGGGTGACCTTGCCTATTTTGAGTACTGTAGGGAAGGTGGAGGATTCAATGGATTTGTTAGTGTTGCAATGATTGGTGATGGGCCCCCCTTTGTGAACTTTTTTGTATAAAAGGGGGTGGAAGGGATTTAATCCCCTCCCTTTGGGTTTTTTAGTGCGTTGAAAATTAAGGGGGACTTCGTTGGGTTAGCGGAGTAGGAACAGTGTTTTTCGGGTAGTTCCCGGTTTGAGGTAGTCATTTGGGGGGTATTTTGAGCTTGGGGATTTTTTTGGCAAGGTTTTGTCCTATATTGGAAAAAAAAAAATTCATTGAGTTGTTTCTGTTTCGGGTTTGGTTGGGAGTTGGGGTTCATCGGGTTTTTGCTAATTTTATTTCGCTATTTCGTGTATCTTTTTTTTTTCCCCCCCCCCCAAAATTTTTCTGATAGGGTTTTCCGGGTTTTTTTTATCCTCTTTAATTGGATAATTGTTCTCATAATACAATTTTTTTCCCCTTCTTACCCAGGCTGGTTGGGAAATTGACGAGTCCCCGTTTTGGGTCGGTTTTAAGTGCCCCTTTTGGGTACTGTTTTTCATATTGGTGTTTTGTATTTAGGGAAAATTTGAGAATGTGGGTGTTACCCCGGGGGACTGTTCAGTCTCTTTGCTGTCTTTCTGTTTATTTTTTTTTGGGAGTGTTGTTATGAGGTTTTGGGTTTTTTAAAAAATTTATTAAAAACATTCGTCAATATCTGTATAGGTTTCTAGTCAGTGTCCCAATCAATGTTTGTTTTGTGTTGGAAGTTTTTAAATGGCTGCCTCTTTGTGAAGTCTGAAGGGGGACTTTAGTAGTGTCTTGGGGTGTTTCCCAAGAGTTGTTATGGGGAAAAGTAGGGTGGGGTTTTTGGTTGGTTTTACCCTGTAATTATGCCTGATTTTAAAGGGGGAAGGTTTGTTGGTCCAGTTGTGGTAAAGTGGGGAAAACACTAGTCTCTGAAAATCTTGTGGGTTTTTTTTATGTTGGTAGTAAAAAAAAATTAAAAATTTTAAATCATTGTTTTTGGGAAAATTTTCAGAAAACGTGGGGGGTCCGGGGTCTTGCAGGGATTTATTTGAATAAACCTGAGAGTAGTAAGGGGACCCCTTTGTTTTTGGTGATCAGTTATCATACTTCCTAAAATTTTGGGACAAAATTTGGGCTAATGTTTGACTGTGGAACTTTTGTAGAGGTTTATAAAATTGTGAGGGGTTTTTTGTAGGAAATTTAAATTTAAATTTTTAAGCTATTATATTTTCCCCCCAATGTTCATCCCTTGTGAAAGTATTAGTGTTACATTCTATTTGGGGTCTGAGTAGTATATGGCGTGCCCCCCCCTTGTTGTTTGGGCCCTACATTTGTGTAGGGCTGTGAAAAGGGAATTTGGCATAGACATCTGTACTATCAGGCTTTAGCCAGGTTTCAGTTAGTGTAATGATGGGGCATTTTGGATGTAAAGGGAAAATTTTGGGAATGCTATGAGGTCATGTAATTTTGCTTAAAGATTGTTTTTGTAGTTTAAAAATAGTTATGTTGTTTTTTGGCACGAGAAGTTTCCTTTGATTGTTCTGCAGGTGAATTTTCAGTTACTGTTTTAATTTATTTTTTGTCATTAAATAAGAGGTTGGTTTTCAGGGTCAATGGGTTGTAAAACATAAGATTTGTAGTGAAAAATTTTAGTTTGGGAAATTTAAGGGATAAAACAAAATAAATGTCTTAAAACTAAAAAATAAACAACCCGGATTAATTTAAAAAAAATGTAAAAAAATCGCTAAAAGGGACTAAACAAATTAAAAATGGGTGATAAATAGTGGAGCTTGGGAAATTGAAAAGTAGGTAGTTTTATAAAAGGGAATTTTTTAAAAATTTTGAATTATAGTTTTAAAATTTTAATTTTAAAAGGGGAAAAAAAGGTTGTGGTGGCCAATAAAGTGGTAATCAAAAAAAAGAGCTTTTAAAAATAATGGGAAAATTTTTAACTTATTCTATTTTGCACCTAAGAATGCACCTTGATTTTTTAACAATTGTGAATATAAAAACTAGGATAGTTATATAAAGCTAAAATTTAAAGGGGGAAAAAATTTGGGACTAAAAATTTAAAAATTTGGGAAGCAAAGTTAAATGGGCAGATGGTTTGGAATTTTAATTTTAAAAATTATAAAATAAAAATACAAATTTTAAATGGTACTTGAATTGCACTGAGTTCTGGTATAGGTGGGTTGGGCAAGAAACAAAGGGTTATACTAGATTTTAAAATTTAAAAATAAAAATTTACAAAATTAAATTTCCAAAGAATTTAAAAGTAAAAAATAACAAAGGTAATGGGTTTGATTATAATTTTGATAGTAAAGGGGGGTTTGACCCGGTTAAACAGGTACAAGGGATTTAAAATTAAAAGGGTTTGGGGGTTTAATATAAAAAAAATTGAAAATTTGGCTACAAAATGTTATGAGAAGTTTAAAATAATGTTTAATGTACAAAATTAAAATTGGGCTGGTAGTAAAATTTTGGTGTTTAATAAAATTTTTGTAAGTAATAAAGATTACAAAAAGTGAAAAAGTAATTTTTTTATTTCATTCAAATATTGACTGTAGTTTACTTGAGGTTTTGGTTCTTCAACACGCAGTTATACTTTTGTTTCAAAAAAATCACATTTTAAAAGGGGAGATTTTAAATTTTAAGTAGGGTTCCCTTTATGTGTTAGCCCAAATCACGACCAGTTTTGTTTTTTAAAAAGTTTAAACCCCCTGATAGATCAGTGGGCTGGGCCGAACCCTCGACTGGTCCGAAACCCCCTTTATGGTCCGAAACCCCTTTAGGGGCCGAACCCTTGAAATGGTTTCAAAAAATTTCGTTGGACAATAAAGCCGAATTTTAAAAGGATGGGGGTTTTAGGCGCCCTTTTCAAAAAACAAACAATTTATATAAAAATCAGGAACGTACACGGTAAGTGTCCCCAAAATAAAGTACAGTTAGAAATACAAAATTTCAAATAGCTTTGAGCTTCATTTTTGGAGGTTAAATTTAAAAGAGTATTCAAGAGGTTGCTAGTAGGGGTTTCAGTAAATCAAACCCTTTTAAACATTATGAAGTCTGTTAGTCCCCGACCCCCCGGAAGGTTCCTTGATGTTGGTGAGGGGGGGTCTTGATTTAGGGAATTGGGGTTGTGCTCCAGTTCCCCGGAAATTTAAGGCCCGAATGCCTTCCCCCATCCCCCCCCCCCCGGGGCTGATAATCCTCCCGGGTTTTTGGGCTTCCCCCCCTTTATTTTAATAATTTTAATGTGTAGTCTGCGGGCAATCAAACAAACGGGCTTCCACATGGGATAAATTGTCATTTTTTTGGGAAATTTGGGGTCACGCCCCCTTTTGCAGATTCCCAAAAAATAGCTCAAAAACCCCGTATTAAAAAGGGGGAAATGGGTTTTTTTGGGGATGCCCAAATTTTTATAAATCTGTGGGGCTAAAATCACAAGGATATTAAAAGAGGATAACAAACAAAATGCTTTCTTTCCCCCCTGGAAACTTTTACAAAAGATGGGAAAATAAAAAATCTGGGGTGAATTTGGTACTGCCTTATACTGGTCATGTTTGTCAGAAAAATGTAAGGCTGGAGGGGATGTCCCGGGGAGTTTAGTAAATGTGGGGCTGAAAAGTGCTGTCCTGGGGGACAGTAATGGTGAAGCTGGAGGTGTTTTCCTGGGGGGACAAATAATGGTGAAAAAAAGGGGTTTCTTTTCCTGGGAGACAGTAATTTTGGGGGAAATGGGGGGGGCTGTCCACGTTTGTGGGGAAAAAAAACGCAGGAAAGGAATACATATTAAAAAAGACCTCATAGGGGGAAAAGGGGGCCGTAGTGGGGAAACAAGGTTTTAGTCAAAGATAAGATAAAAACCAAAATTGCAAACTAGAAATACCACAAAGGGAAAAAGCAAAAAAGAGGACTCCAATAGCAATTTGTGGGGAATTTTCCAAAAAAAAACTGGTGGGAGCTCCCTTGTTGGTGGTAGGGGGGATAGGAAAAAGAAGGGAAAACATGCACCAACAGGGAAAAACAGTCACGAAACCCAAGGAAACCCGGGAAACCCCAAACCTGTGCACATATAAAGCACTTGGTATCTGCAGACATGGGAAAAACTGGAAAAACAGACGGGACGTGCAATGTGACCACCCTTTGAAAATTCCCTGCCCATATGACAAAGGAAAAAAGCAAACTCCCTTCCTTCCTGTGATAACTTAAAATTTACGGCACACCATCTAAAGGGGACAAAAAAATACCCAAAAACCCCAGGCCATGTGAAAACCTGGGTAGGGAAAAGCCACTAAGAGGGAAAGGTTTTTTTGTGCCAGGAAAGGAAAAAAAAATGGCAGGAAAAGGCAGAAAAAACGTACACCAAATCCAGTCATTCCTGGGTGGAAACCCCAGTCGATGGCCTCCCCTCCAAACCCAAAAGATACAGATTTCTAATGCCCGGGAAAAAAAAACCCCCCCCCGTACCAAAAAATACCACCAGTCCGATTTACATTTTCTTTGCAAAAAATTTTAAAAGGGGCAAAGCCGCAACAAACAACAAAATACCTTTTTATCCCTGGGTGCTTGCAGAGGGAAAAAACAATGTTCACGGCTTTAAATGAGATCCCATAAAGGATTTACTTTGGGCAACCGGAAAAATGGATCCCAGGTTACAACCTGTACAGATTGTGACGGTGAACAGGGGAAAAGGGGGGGGGGGGTTGCAGGGTCACTTGTTTTCCAGAAAATGCTTAATGCCCCAAATGATGTAGTGGGAAATTTTTTGCAGTAAAGGTTTTTAACCAAAAAAATAGTCATTGTGGTAGTCTACAAGCCTCCGGATGCAACCCCCCAGCCCAAATTTCCGGAACAGCTGTTAAAAATTGACCCCTGTCTGGAAATTTCCCGCTTCCCGCCCCCCAACATCTTGCCCCCTGGGGGGTTTCAAAATTAAGGCCCCCTAAAAAGGAGGAATATAGCAAATAATGTTTTTTGAAGTATAAAAACCAGGAAGGGGAGCTCTGATGAAAAAATCACACTCACAAAGGCTTTTAAATCTCTGCACAAAATTCAATTTAAACCAGAAAATATAGAGCCTACTGGGGACTGGAGAAATCATAGATATCTTCATAAAAATATGATCGATAAAAATGTCACTTAAAAAACAATTATCTAAAACCCATAATTGAGGTTCAGCATGTATGGTGGACCCCCAGCACAAAATGAGACAGTCACGAGGAAGCATTCCCCAAATTAAACTTAATAAAAAAAAACCATAAAGTGGGCCCAAGAAAAAGCCCAAACCCGAAAAAAAGGGGGAAAAGATATTAAAAGCAACACAGCCCCAACTTATGCCTAGAACAGATTAATTGGTGGCTAGATAAGTACGGTCGCTATAGATTTCTTAAGTCTAAGGGAGGGACCCAATCATATGTGCATCTTCCCTAGAAGGGGAGGGGAAAATGAATGGTTGTTTTGGGCAATTGGTGTAAATTGTGGTAGACGATCTGAAAGGACTTGCAATCCATTCATTGCAACGGGAACCTTTTAGGCAAAATGATAGTATGCAAGGGATGGGGTTTTCTTTGGGGCAGGGGTTAGCATTTGCAGACCGTTTGAGAGGCCCATTGGTGAAATCCCTTTGATTTTAAACTGATGGAAGTAGAGGTATGGGTGTGTGTGGGCAAGCGGGTTGAAACCCTAGGGTTGGAAACGTAAATGTTAAAAGGCATTCAGCATGAAGTATAAATAAAGCATAGAAAGGTCAGAAAACAAAGGGGGAAGCAAAGGGGAGCAAGGACTAGCTCCTTAAGGGTTTACTTATATAGCAGGGGTTAGAAAAAGATAGATGAGCTAAAATTAATTGAAAAGGAGGAAACTAGATATTATTTCTATAAAGAACCGGGCCCTCTGAAAGTAGAGGATCCCCCTTTAATGTACATAAAGGTTAAATTATTCCCCACTGAAGGGCAAAGGAAAGGGGGTGGATAGGTGTATTTCAGAGACAATTTAAATTGTTGTTTTAGCAAGATTTTAAATTAAAAGCGTCAGCCACGAATCTTTTTGGTTACAGTTCTCGAGGGCGAGAAAAACAAAAGGGTGGATTTACCCCCAAATTTTGATAGGGGTGCAGTAAACTTTTTGGGGACGAAATTCGAAGGCATTACATCAAAAAATGTTTGAAATGGGAGATTTCAATATAGAAGTTATACAATTTCAAAATTTAGATCGGGTGACTTTTTTTATACGATCCAAATTTTTTTTTTTTTTTTTTTAAAAATTTGTGAAGAGAACTAGGGGAAATAACCCCCTTTGCTTGGTTTTGCAGTGGGAAACCTAATTAATAATCTTGAGGTTAATGTGAGTTTGGGGAGAGTGATCACAAATCATCGTTTTAAATACAGGGAAATTTCCCCCTAAAAATGGAATAAAGTCTCCGCCCCTGATTTGTTTGGGCGATTTCTAGGACTGAAAAATTATTAGGTGGGCTGAACTGGAATGCCCTGACTAGGGGTAGGTAGGTGGTGATGGTTCCCGATATGATGCTTTGGGGCTAGTTCTAGTGCTCAGTAAAATTATTTTCCAAATGGGAAATCAGATCAAAAAAAAAAATGATCAAAAATGGATTGAAAATGAAAAAATATTGATTGGTCAAAAAAAGAGGCATTTAGGAAAAATCAAAAAGAGGAGGGGGCAATTAAGAAATCGATATATTCAGTTAAAGAGAAAAAATAAAAAGGAATTGGAAAAAAAAAAAAAGGATTTGGGTTTTAAAGTTGCCAAAAAAAAGACAAACCCCAAAAAGGATTCTTTCGGGTTACAGAAGAAAGACGGGGGAAAAGATAGGCCCACTCAAAAGTTCCTGGGTCGCTCACTGCATGTAAGGAAATGTGTAGAATTTTTAAACCTTTTTCCTCTCATTTTTTAAAGGAGGATCCCAGTGATATTCCAGAAAATGATAAATTATGTAGAACAGGACGATAATAAACTGTGCATTTTTGGGGTCAAAGTGACAGGGTCCTTGGCAAATAGAAAAATTAAAAAAAAATCCCAGGCCGATGAACTGTATGAAAGGGTTCAAAAGGAATGTAAAGAGGAGTTTAGCACCCCTTTGGCAAATCTTTTAAACAATCATACAAATGGAGGGTGCAGTAAGGGGAAAAATGGAAAAATGTGATACCTATTTTCAAAACAGGTGACAGGTCCTTAGCTTCGAAAATATAGACCAAAAACCCACCCCCCTAGTGGGAAAAATTTTTGGAATCAATAAATTTCCGAGGCAGTTCGTAGCCACCTTGAAAAGATAAAAATTTAAAAACGAAAATTTAGCATGGTTTTTCAAGGGAGTTCCTGCCTTTGATTTATTAATTTTTTCATAGGTATTTGGGAGGTAGATCATGGTAAGAAAAGATATTGTGTATTGGACTTCGTAAGGTTTTGACAGGGTTTCCCCCACAGAGATATTGAGGAAAAAATTAAAAACACAGGAAAAGGAGGAGAAATTTTTTCCCGGATAGGGCATGGTTGACAAAAAGGGGCAGGAGTTTGCTAAATGGGGAGAATCAGAGTGGGGAAAACGTCAGAGCGGTGTTCCCGGGGTCAGTGTTGGGCCCCTGCGTTCAAATTACATAAACGAATAGATGAGGGCATAAAGGCGACTCGGCAAGTTTGCGATGACACCAAAATAGGCCTTTGAATTCATTTTGCGAGGACATTCGAGCACTCCAGGGGGATTTGAATGACTGATGCATGGTCGGAGAAGTGGCAGATGAGTTTAATTAGACAAATGAAAAATTCTAAATGTTGGGCAGGAAATAACCCTGCCACATATAAACTAAATAATGTAGATCTTTAATATTAGGATTTCGAAAAAGATTTAGGAGTTCTGGTTTGCAGTAATCTGAAACCCCGCAACGTGCAAAGTGTTCGCAAAAAAGCTAATAGAATCCTTGGCTTTTATAAGAAGCATAAATAATAGGATCCTAGGTTGTTTTTTCAACTTATACATCCTTGGTTAGGGCCTCATTTGTTATGTGCCAGTTTTTGGGCACCCTATTCAGAAAAGGATAAAATTCTCTGGAAAATGTACAAAAGGGGGTGACAAAGATGAACCCTGTATCAGAAATTCCCCTTTAGGATAGCAAAGGGCCCCCGAAAATGCACTCTCTAGAAAGAGTGAATTGGGGGGTATGATTTAGGTTTATAAGTGGGAAAACAGGAATAAATAAAGGGGGTGTAAATAGTGTGCTGATATATCTAGCCTAACAGGACTCGCAGAAATGGTTTTAGTTGGAAAAATTCAGATTCAGGAGGGATATGGAAAGTCTGGTTTGGTAATGGGTTTTTGGGGATGAGTGGAAAAAAATCCCAAGTACCGTTTATGAGGCCAGAACGTTGTGTGCTTTAAAAATAGGTTGGATAAATAATGATTTAATGGGGGTGGGTGTGAGTTGACTGATGCTTGTGCTAACGGGTCGGTTGCCGTGTTCCCCCCTTGAGTCAATGTGACCTGCCCTGATGGGTTTTGGGTGCTTGGTTAACCCGGTAGGGACGGACCTCCCCTCGCATGGGCGTGGGCCCTTCTGCGTGTTCCTTCGTTCTTATGTTTTATGTTTAAAAAGAGGAGTAGAGTAAAATAGAAAGGACAGGCGCTCCTTTACAGGCGCGGAAAAAAGAATAAAAAAAGGGCTAAAAGAGGTCAATATACCTAAAAAGCGTAGGGAGACATGGTCAGAAAAATAGCAAGCATCGAACTTAAGCAAAAGGGAATCTTATAGGGCGGAATCGGGGGAAGAAAAAAAACCCATAAAAAAATCAAAAGAAACCCCAAAAAGATTTTTCTCCTTGAAAAACAAACGAGAAAACGTCCAGTTTTGGGGCCCTATTAAACAAGAGGGTCCTACCAGATGCAGAAAGGGAAATGGTGAGTCTCAAGTCCAATTGACTCAGTTTTTAGCAAGCCGAAACCCAGACTGAGGGGTCGAAGATAAAAAATAAATTTTTTTTATGAGAGACCCCAAAAAATTTTTTAAACAAAAGCCTACCCGATTTTACCCTGACGCCAAATGATTCGAAAGGCGAAAAAATGACATGCCCGCCTTGCCCCAGGGCCAGATATGGAATCCGTGTTTTATCAAGAACTGCAAGAAACCCTATCACGAGCCTTTTCCATCCCTTTGGGGAGGGAGCATGGGCACGGGGGGCGTCCACAGTTCTAAAAAAACAGACATAGCCCCCCTCCCCAAAGGGGCAGTAAAGCAACAGCAAAGAACTACAGCCGATGCACTAAAAATCCAAATCAAAAAATCTTGAAAGGGGCCTAAGAAGCAAGATCACCCCCTCTAGAAAAACCCCTAGTTCAAATCCAGGCAACATGGGTTTGAAAAGGTCGCTCCCGTCGTCTCAATATTGGATCACTATTTAAAGGTCCTAAAATGCACTAAAAGACAAAAAAAAATGCGATTTTAAAATATGCAGACTTTCAAAAGCCTTGACAAGCATGCCCTGGTAATAGCGCCAAAAAGCGTGTAAAAGGGAATAACAGGAAAAGTCGGTCGATGGTCTATAACTTCCCCCCTTAGCAGAAAACAGGGAGTGCGTTAACAGAGTAAAAATCCCAGGAAACTACGTGAAAAGCTCTGTTCCACAAGCAAGTATCGTCCATTTGTTCCTCACCCCCTTCCCCATAGACAAGGTTTTTCGCCCCAGCACCGGTTTCCTTTGCGATGACACCCGAAACTGTGACGTGTTTCCTTTCGAACTGCAAGGCTCCGGCGGACATCAACCAAATTTTTCAGTGGGCTGCAGAAACAAAAATTTAAGTTCAACGAGAGAAAATTTCAATACTCAGATTGGTAAACACGAGGGAAAATTAAATCTTATCAGATACAAAAAAAAATTCTGGCACAAATAGAGCGAAACACCAACGTCAAAGACCCGGGGTGATTGTCGGAGAATTCACCTTCAAGGACCTAAAATTGTATAATGCATCTTTAGAAAAAGACAGGTGGATAATGAGAACCTTTAAAAAAGGGAGGCCAAAAACCCTGATGACACTCTTCAGGTCATTGTTCTATCTAGGGTGGATATTGCTGCACATAACGCACCTTTTAAGGCGGTGAAATTGCCTGACCCAGAAAAAGTCGGAAACCTTTACGGCAGCATAACGGAGATAAAACACCTCAATTACTGGGGCGTTGAGGTTTCCCAAAAAAGTATTCCCTGGGACGCAGGCGGGAGAGATAATGATTATATACACCCGGAAAATCCCAGGGGACTAGTCCCAACTTGCACAGGAAAATTTACTCATACGAAAGCAAAAAAATTTGGCAGACGATGCAACATCCCCCCAATGAAAAGCAGGGGTGTCATAGCACGTTAAGAGCCCCTACAAAAAGTGCGGGGGCCCGAGATGTTCAACTCCCTCCCGTTACAAAGGGGGTTTTCCCAACAGACCCGGGTCTTCAAGCGGCAGGGACAAGCCCCTAAAGTCGGTTCCTGACCAGCCGGGCTGGGCTTTTCGTTGGTTTGCGTGCACCCAGCAGCAACAGCCGGGTTTGATGAGGTTTGATCCCCAGGGGGCCCTGGTCCAGACCGGGCCGGGGGGCGTTGACCCCCGGAATTCCTCCGGGGTAAACTCCGGTAATCCCAACTTGCTCCAAATCTGTAATAATTTAGAGTTGGGAAATTTAATCTTGCTCCCCCGTGCTGCCATGTAGGTATGTAGTGGCCCCCTCTGTAATTAGTATTTTTTTTAAAAAGTAAACAAAACATATCCTAAAAAATTTAAACCCCCATTGAATCTTTTAGGGAATTTAAATTTTATTTTATTTGATTTTAAAAATTAAACTTGATAAAGGCATTAGCTGAAATAATGGATATTCAAACTCTGGAAATTTTTGTCAATCCTAAATCTATATTTTCATCACCTAAAAGATTGTATCTATAAAATTACGCAAATTGTCATTGCTTCTTAATCTTTTAGTTACTTTAAATTGCCAAAAAGTTCTACATATCAAGGGCTTTTTACTGTACACCTAAATGTCATTCCCTTTGTACTAACATGTATTATGTAAAAAAAAGTATTATTTATTATTATTTTATTTTTTTTATTTTTTTTATTATATGACCGTGCATAAAAGTTTTTTTTTTAAAGCGGATGGTGAGACCCTTTTTGGTTATGAGAAAAATAAAAAAAAACGGAAAAATTTGGGGGAAAAAAAAAATTTTTGTTGTGGGGATTCCCCCAAGGAGACACTTTAGGGTTTTTCCTGGGGAGAGTTCCCCGGGGGCGTGACCCCCGGAACCTCTCCGGGAAACTCTAAAGGTCTCCTTCGGAATTTCCCCCAACAACAACAAGAACACCCGTGCCAAAGTATTCTCTGCTACCCCCACCAAAATATGTATAATTACCTCCGTTAAAAACTACCCCAAGATTAGATAATAAAAGAAAGATGGACCAGCAACAACATGGGCCCCCAATGGAAATAAGTCACTTCGTCTAACTTTTTTGGGTTATCCAAGGTTCTTTACACATATGCTGTTATGTATGATAATCTACGTAACTACATTTGTGTATACCTGAATAAACTTACTTAATGTGTCAGCCAGATACAAGGCACTCAGCGGACGTGATAGGGCAGACAACAAAACCCCGTTAGTGGCCCGTAACGGGATCTCAAGGGCAGAAGAGAATTTCCTTGTGTTCTATATATTAAAAATCACTTCCCCATCAACTTCTTGCACATAAGAAAACAGAGGGGCTACAGTATCACGGTGTTAGGGTTTATATAGGGAACTCTGCTCTCAACATATTTAACTTGTATGCTCCTGCTGATAAGTTTAATTACTTGGAGCTCCCAACTTCTGCTCAGTCTGAACATACTCTTATTATTGGCGATTATAATGCAAGACGCAAAAGCATTGGAAACTCTCAGTTTGGTAATCGTAATGGTAATCAACTGTTGTCATTCTTAAACAGTCATGATAATGTGCAAATTGTGGGTGACCTTAAATCCACACATATCTATGGAGGCATCCTTGATCTGTGTCTTGGCTTCAATATTACTTCTGCCAGCTGTGAGTCTTCCATTGTAACAGATATATCATCAGATCATTTCCCAAGGCTAACCTCTCTAGATATTGGTAATACTAACCTTCCTGGTGGGATATTCAAACGGAAACATTTTAATGTTCCCCCTGATCAGCATGACGACTTTGTTGCACATGTGACTAACTGGTATAATTCCTATGAGTGTACCTCTGTCGAGACTTTTAACAATGACCTTGTGAGCAGTATTCAGAACTACTTAGAGCCGCCTCTGAAACCTCCTACTACTCTAAATCCTACCGACTTCCATAATAATTATAAGCGCGCGCTCGTGTGGGTGTATGATCCACTTATTATTTGTATTTATAACTCATTACAATTGTGACCAGGTGTGGACGTATCAGTGGTTCATTACTTTGTAATTTGTTCATGACTGTAACCATGTATAGGAGTGAGGCTGATTCATTGCCTCTGTAATTCCCATGATTGTGACCAGATCTACTGGAGTTCATTACCTTTGTAACTAGTTCAGCTATCAAAAACTTTGGGGTCCAGTCACTGGACCCATTATGTACCTTTGTAATCTTTTGACTACAGCCCACAGGATGGGTATGGGGTGCATAATAAAGATATTAAAAACTAAACTGTGTGTATGTGTATGTGTGTGTGTGTGTGGGGTGTGTGTGTATGTGTGTGTGTGTGTGTGTGTGTGTGAGCGGTGTGTGTGTGTGTGTGTGTGTGTGTGTGTGTGTGTGTGTGTGTGTGTGTGTGTGTGTGTGTGTGTGTGTGTGTGTGTCTGTGTCTGTGTGTGTACTCACCTATTTGTGGTTGCGTGTGTGTGTGTCTGTGTCTGTGTGTGTACTCACCTATTTGTGGTTGCGTGTGTGTGTGTGTGTGTGTGTGTGTGTGTGTGACTCAACAATCAATATTTGCACCAATAACTCATTTACAGTTGTGACCGGGTGTGGAAGTGTGAATTGCTCATTACACTATAATTTGTTCATGATTGTAACCATGTATAAACGTAAGTAACCATTCTTACAGAATTCATTACCTTTGTAACTTGTGAGCTCATTACCTTTGTACCTAGTTCAGCTATCAAAACTTTGGGGGCCCAGTCCCTGGACCCATTACGTACCTCTGTAATCTGTAAATACCTTTGTAACTTGTCATGATTGTGACCAGACCTACCTGGAGTTCATTACCTTTGTAAATTGTGAGTTCATTACCTTTGTAAATTGTGAGTTCATTACCTCTGTAACTTGCTCAGCTATCAAAACTTTGGAGTCCAGTCCCTGGACCAATTATGTACCTCTGTAATCTTTTGACTACCGCCCACAGGATGGGTATGGGGTGCATAATAAACATATTGTACTACTATTATACTACTGCTGCCAGAGAACGTATGACAGAGCTGCGGCAAACAGACTGGGAACAATTTGTCAATGGTTTCAATGCTCACACCCCACTTAGCCGGGCATGGAGGGACATAAATAGAATTAAGGGTAGCAGAACTGGGTAGATCGCGCACCCTCATCCCTTGCATAGGGCGAATGGGTTAGTCAATGGTTGGGCGGCTACATCTAGCTATGACAATCTTCCCAGTACCAAACAGGCGAAATTAATGGACAAATATGATGCAAGGGAGAGACTGATTTGTTTTATGCTCAGCAAGGAAGATGACTGTAACTTTCCTTTCACTAACTTTGAACTTGATGCAGCGCTAGCAAAGGGCAACTCCACGTCGCCTGTGAAGGATGGTATTACAACATACTCAGATTGCTGTGTCGAGTACCAGGTAATCCTTTACCTGAATTATATAACATGTTCTATGTCACTGGGGAGCTCCCTAAATCATGGACCAACAGCCTCATTATTCCCATTCCGAAGCCCAATCAACAAAACTCATTTCACCCATTATCCCTTGCTAGCTGCTTGTGTAAAACATTCAAAAGGATGATTCTTAATCGTCTTATGCACAGAATTAAGCAATTTTTGTCTTAATCATATACTAGCCTCGTGTCAGGACCTGGGGTTGATAATCTCTACTGATAAAACAAAGATACTCAACAGGCGTCCTCCTCGACAGAGAGACACAGTTCGTCAGATCCAGTTGCATGATGAGCCTCTTCTAGAATATGTAAGCAGATACAGGTATCTAGGCTTTGAGGTTCCACTGCTTGGACCTGTTGTAACGAGACTTTGTCGCCAATACAAAGAAAGGCTGAGAGCACTTAGAGTTGTGGCAGGTTTTCATCCCAGTTATGGAGCTAATGTTAAAATTGTGAAAATGATGTATCTTGCTTATATTAGATCATTGGTTGATTATGCGGCGCCGCTACTTGCCCTCGTGTCTGACTGGAAGCTTGAAGGACTGGAAAAACTGCAAAATGAAGCAATGAGGATCATCCTAGGATGCCCTCGTACTGCCAAAATTTTAAATATGTGGAAAGAAACTTAATATCCAGCATTAGAGATCGTGTTACTGAAAGAAATATCCTTATTGGGGTCAATATGCTTTGGTTAGCCCATTCAAAGCCCTGCAACAGAAGGAACCTCAAACTTTCCTCGCTCTGGTGAGCATCCTCCCAGGAGGATCGAAAAAAAAACGGGAACGACCTCGCATGAACCATGTACATGATTATGTCAAGGTGGGGGCAACAGAGTCACTTCCCTGCTCCATTGAATATTACCCCTTCAAACTACCATTCTCCATTTCCCCCCAAAACTCTATTTAAATCACAACCAAAGCTTCGTCTTGGAGCCACGACTGGATGCCTTAAGCTGTATTGATAACTTTAGTCACACAGAAAACACTCTTTATAAAATTTGATTTCGTTGATGGTTTTCTTGTTTACCAATCCACTGGTGGCTGCTGGTTGTGCTGCTGTTGGTCGTACAGAGTGATGGCTTCATACATAAATTGGCGCACGCATCAATGACTGGGCCTCTACCCTTCAAACAGAACTGTTTGCATTACTCCTTGCACTCAAATGCGTCCCATGTATCTAGGTTGGGGACCCCCCACTTTTTGAATGTACTGATTCTCTGTCATCCATAAATTGCTGCTCTATCATTCAGTATAATTGCGGCACATGCTTGGTGTCAGAAGCCAGGACACAGGTATGGAGTTTACCTGGAGAGAGTTCCCGTTGGGGTCAACGCCCCCGCGGCCGGTCTGTGACAGGCCTCCTAGTGGATCAGAGCCTGATCAACCAGGCTGTTACTGCAGGGGCTGCACACAAATCACATCTGCTAGATAATGGACAGGGATGGATAATGAGAACCTTCAAAACTAGGGGGCCAAGCCCATGGATGACACTCTTAAGGTCACTTGTTCTATCTAGTGGAATATTGCTGCACTCTAACAGAACCTTTTTCAAGGAGGTGAAATTGCCGACCTAGAAAATGTACAGAGAACTTTCACGGCGCGCATAACGGAGATAAAAACACCTTCAATTACTGGGAGCTCGATTGAGGTTCTTAATCTGTATTGCTCTGGAACGCAGGGCGTGGGAGATACATTTATGTACACTGGAAAATCCTAGAGGGACTAGCCCAAACTTGCACACGAAAATCACTACTACGAAAGCAAAAGGGGACTTGGCAGATTTTTTAACCACCCCCCAAATGAAAAGCAGGGGTGTCACAGCACTTTTTAAGGCCATACAATAAGTTTCAGGGCCCGAGATGTTCAACGCCTCCAGCCCACTTTAAGGGGGATTACCAACGACCCCTGGCAGTCTTAAAGGGGCATGGACAAGCACCTAAGGTCATTTTCCTGATCAGCCGGGCTGTGGCTGTACGTTGGTTTGCGTGCAGCCAGCAGCAACAGCCTGGTTGATCAGGCCTGTCCACCAGGAGGCCTGGTCACGACCGGGCCCGGGGGCGTTGCCCCCCGAAACTCTCTCAGGTAAACTCCAGGTAAACAATAAAAGTAGGGTTGGTAGACTGTGGACAGTGGAGTCGAGTGAAATGCTTTGGTTCCATTCACATTGGTTTCAGAGCATGATAGTGAATTGGCTAAGGTGATGTTTTTCAAAGAGGGGGTAGTTACAATCTTGGGGTTGTCAGTTGCAGTTTGGAAAAATAATACGAAAAAACTTCAATTAAACTTTATTGTTAAGACTTGGGAGATTGACACAAGTCATCCATCTTTTCATTTTCTATCATGAGGAGGAGCCACATGTCTATGGTGCATCCAACAAAATAAGGCCCTTTTTGGACGTCATACCCCCCGGCCCCGGCTGGGTTAAAAGTATTTTGGCAGGTTAAATCCCCACACCAAAATGTAGCCAAAACGAATGTAAACCCCTTCCCAGATGGATTTTGTACACCCTGGTCATTGTGTAGTTGTTTGTTTAATATGTTTATTATGCACCCACCCATCCTGTGGGCGGTAGTAAAAGACAGAGAGGTCATAATTGGTCCGGGGGTGGACTCCAAAGTTTTTTAGCTGAGCAAGTTTCAGAGGTAATGAACTCACAATTTCAAAAGTAATGAAATCACCAAATTTTCAAGGTAAGAACTCCCGGGAGGGCAAGTCCAATTATGAAAGTTAAAAAGGATTTACAGATTACGAGGTACGTAATGGGCCGGGACTGGGCCCCCAAAATTTTTATAGCTGAACAGGTCAAAGGTAATGAATCTGTAAAATGGTTACTTACGTTTATACTGGGTCAATCATGAACAAATTTCCCGGAGTAATGAGCAAATTCACATTCCCCACCGGTCACAGCTGTAATGAGTTATTGGTGCAAATGTGATTGTTGGTCCACACACACACACCAACCCCACACACACCCCACAACACACACCACACACACACACACACACACAAAACACCCCACCACATCAGAAGGTCCTTGTTTGCAGCGATGTGAAGTTTAAAGAGAAGAATCGAATCGGACGAGGGTCGGCAGGATACAAAAAGTCTGGACAGGCTACAAAACCTGGTCCAGAAAATGGTTCTTGAATTTAACCCGCCAAATGCAAAGCATGAAATTGGGGAAGGGCAAAAAAGACGCAGCACAATATAGTTTAGAGGCCCCAAAAAAATGCAAACCTCATCAGGAAAAAGATCTGGGGGGGTAATAAACCCAGCATATTTCCCGAGGCGCACATCAATCAGATAACTGTTTTCAGATACGGGCGCTGACAAACCTACGGATAGCGCCGATACCCATAAGGTTCGTTTAAAACTCGTACCCACTGTAGGCCCTACTGGGGTATGCGCACCCCTTTGGAATCCCAACCCAGTCAAGCACGTCAAGAATTAGGAAAGTGCAAAGGTTTGCAACAAGACTAGTCCCCGAGCTACGGGGATTGTCTATGAAGAAAGGTTGGGGAAATCGGCCTGACGCCTGGGGGGCCAGGGGGTCAGGGGAGACATGATAAGACATATAAAATCTGCGCGGGAAAAGACGAGG
>NC_069424.1:50812128-50844401 GCF_026875155.1 Cherax quadricarinatus
CTTCCTAGCTAAAATGCAACAACCCAAGTTTTATAAAAAGGATGAAAAGAAGGAGATCAAAATTTCGGGATAGCTTATGCTCCTAAGGGAGTTGAAGCAACAAAAAATGCCAAAGGGGAATGGGCTGAATATGCACAATACAATGAAAAATCCACGATTCCACTGTGAAAATACAGTCGATTCCAATAAATGACTTCTAAAGATTCAGTTAGGAAAAATAGCTGTTTCCTGACACATAGGAAGATTTTGAAACATCAGTTTTTCACTGCAATAGGAACGGGAAGTGCTCAAACAGATTTTAATTTTAAAAAATGCAGTTTCCATCAGATATGCTGCGGGCGAGTCCTCGAATACGGGTCATAAAATAGTGGTTTGTTTTAACCCTGCACTTACTTATAAGGAGGAAATAAGGTTTTTAGATCAATGGTTCAGAAAACCCGACACGTTTGTTAAATTAGACATGTGCAACTCGGGGTATCTTTATTGAGGAAACGTTTTGCCACACAGTGGCTTCATCAGTCCATACTGATGATGGACTGACCACATCGCCCTCAAGGCTGAGGGACTGATTACCTCATTCTCCTCCGTTCTTCAAGTTTCCCCTTTTGTATGGACTGATGAAGCCACTGTGTGGTGAAACATTTCCTCAATAAAGATACCCCAAGAGTTGCAAAAGTGTCTAATTAACGGGAAAATAAGGTTCAAGCACCTGCTCCAGAGCATGTTTAACAGTCATGGTCCTTTCCAGCAAATAAGTTTGCAACTTACCAGCAGAAAGCAGTGGTGATGTACGTATCTCTTGCATGTCAACAGCAGTTGTTAAGGCTCAGGTTCTTCATCCTCACTTTTTTTCTCTGCAGCTGGAATTTAATTCCTGCAACATTTCTTTTGTGGATAGTTCCTTGTCATCATCTTCTAAAGTTCACTGATGTCATCAGGGGGCATATCTTCAAATATCTCATCGGGCACTCTCCTTGCCAAAATCTACAATTGTTGAATCTGACTTTCTACGGGTGGAAAATCCGTAACATCATTTACCACACTAGGCCATATTTTTCTCCAACCAGCTTTTGTTTTTGGGTACATAATCCTTTTTTTTTTTTTTTTTTCATACAGGGAAGTACATCTGCAAGTAAAATTTGTGCCAAAACTCGGGCATGCCACTGTCTGTCTCATTTGCTTGCCAATAATTTCTACACCACACTGCATGTGTAATGGCACTTACACGGTTTGATAACTCCTTAATACAGTGGTTGTGTCAAGGATGTATTGGTAGTAAAAAAGACAATCTTGGCAGCTGGCTCCACATCATCCAGGAGTTGAGGACAACTACAACAATTATTAAGGATGAGAACCCTGAATGAAAGAACTATCAGTGACAGGTACATCCTTACTTAAGGACTAAAGTGATGCTAAATAACTCAGTGAAGAAGGCCTCAGTCACCATGGCCGTGGCACTGGACTTTTCAAGTAACAGGCAACGTATTTTTGTCTTTACTTTTTAAAGCAAGGGGATTCTTGGAGCAATAAACAAGCAACTGCTTACATTTCAACTTCCTGACATTTTTACCACAAAGAAGCAAGTTGAAGTGATTTTTTGCAACCTTAAATTTCTAGGAGCAGTTGTCTCTTTCCCAATGTATGTTCTACACAGAACAAACCTGTCTAAATCAGCATTAAACACCTGGATCATTGGCATTAAAAAAGTGCCCCAGGTTTGTAGCCTCCCTCAAGATAATGTTAGCTAGTTCGGTCGGGTACTTTTCTGTGGTATCATGGTTAGCAGAGATACCTCCCCACTAAACTTGATATTATGCAATCCACTGCACCTATAAACCTGAAAACCATCCAGAACTCAAATTTCTTTATTTTTCAGTTAACATGTTTAGTGAACTATTTTATAAAAGTGTATCCTCATCCTTTTCACTGTGGGTCAACACCAAGGATCACTCAATGCACAAGCCTTCAACTTTCCTCATTGACTTGAACAAATACCTGGAGTACACTTTGGGGAAGGTTTCAGGGGTTAACAAACCCCTACGGCCCCGTCCGTGACCAAGCCTTTTAGTTTATCAAGCCTGGTCAACCAGGCTGTTACTGCTGGCTCCACGCAACCCAACGTAAAAACCACAGCCCAGCTGGTCAGGTTACTGACTTTAGGGCCTGTTTCCCAAAGCCTTCTTGAAGATAGCCAGGGGTCTGCTGGTAATTCCCCTTATGTAAAGCCAGGAGACAGTTGAACAGTCCTGGGCCCCCCTGACACTTAATTGTTTGTTTCTTACCATACTTGTGACACCCCCTGCTTTTCATTGGGGATGTTGCAAATGCCTGCTGAGTCTTATGTTTTGTAGGAGTTTACCTGGGGAGAGTTCCGGGGGTCCCAAAGCCCCCGCGGCCCGGTCTGTGGGCCCCGCCTCCCGTGGATCAAGCCTGATCAACCAGCTGTTTACTGCTGGCTGCACGCAATCCAACGTAAAGAACCACAGCCCGCTGGTCAGGGAGTGCTTTTCATGTGTAAATTTGGGACTAATGCCTCTAGGATTTTCCAAGTGTATATCATGTATCTTTCTCACCTGCATTCCAAGGAATACAAATCCAGGAACTCAACGTTCCCAGTAATTTAGGTGTTGTATTTTACTTGTGCGTGCCATGAAGGTTTTTCTGTACATTCTCCAGATCAGCAATTTCACCTGCATTAAAAGGCACAGTTAGTTTACAGCAATATTCCAGCCTAGAGAGAACAAGCGACTGGAAGAAATCATCATGGGGGGCATCCTTTGTTTTGAAGGTTCTCATTACCTCCTATCATTTATCTAGCAGATGCGGTAATACATTGTTTGGGGCCTAAAGTGAGACCTCTGCATTACACTGGGTTATTCTCTAACACCTAACACTCGTGCCATCTCTAAAAGTGCTGCGCACGCCACTCTTTTAAAAAACCAATTACCCCAGTTTATTTAAATAGGCGATTTTTTTCCACTTAGTTTTCATCCTTTTCTTCACCAGTGTTACCTTTACCTTGTTTGGATGCCTAAATATCTAGAAACGACTGCACCACAAAAATTGCATGGTACACTGACCTACTGGAGGGTGTTTTACCTCTTTCACCCCCCTCACACCAATTTCCCCGCAGGCAAGACAAATGGGAGCGCCCAATGTTTTGGGGTCTCCTGCCTGAGGGGGGTTTCAAAACCGAGGTAACCCAATGTATGCAGATAAATTTAATTTGTTTTTACCCAGTTTATAATTTACTAAATTTCTCTAAGCATATTTCTAGTGTAGTGACTTCTTAATTATGGAGTAATCCCATTCTGAATAATGAGAATGGCTATTCAAAGAAAAACTTGACACTCATACTGAATTTAGATTTTTCAGGTAAGAAATATATTCTTATTTATACACCACACTTACATGCACACAAAATATTTACATACTATGTACAAAGAGACTTTTCCACAGGTAAATACAATACTCAGATATACATGAAAACGTTGTATATCTGGCATTTATCTTTACAGTAAGCATATCTTACAAAGCATACACTTACAAGAAACAATGCAAGGTACATAATCACATTTATCATAATACAGTACTGCATTCAACTTCACAACTAATCATACCACCATATGCTACGAGACTACCATGTGGAGATCTTTTATTTTTTAAATAAGATGGTAAATCAAGCTCTGTTAGCCAACAGATGCTTCTCTATGATTAGCATGGACGTTCATAAGTCACATGAGTTACTTTCCTGAAAGCTGCTCTACTAATGATATCCACAACTTATGGACTGAAGAAACATAAGAAACATATGGGAAAATAGGGTTGCATTGCTCAGACCTCAAAAAAAAAAAAATATTATGATAATTCTTCTAAAATAATACTTTTGTCAATGAAAAAAATTTTGTCAGGTTAAGGCAGTTAAAAGAAAGAGTACATGTAAGTAAGAAATAGAGTACAATATTTGTTGTTTACCTTCAAGTTGGCCAGGGGATACTAACATCCTGAAGCAAGTGGAGAGGGTGGGCCGTGGCCCTACTGGGCAGAGGGTGATGGTTGTGTTTGGTAACTGAATGTTGAGGGCTGGACATTTTGTGATATTGATGCATTTATATTATAATCAAATCGAGCATTAAACCTGCCATGCAGTGCTGTGGGGAGGGATGCACAAAAGTAGAAATGTGCAAAGGTTAAGAGAGAGTGAGGTAGGGGTTGCAAAGTTAAGGATCAGTGGAGGTGGGGTTAGTGAAAGCAAAATTGGAACCAAAGTTGGTGCAACATGTTAATTTCAGTTAAAAAGTCAAAGAGTTTCCACCAAAGGTGAGTTTCAGCAAGGAGGTCAGTGAGTATGAGTCAAGGTGGTTTATTCAAGTGGATTTTGAGTACATTCTGATAAGTAGGCCAATCTATTAAGAAAAGTTAGACAGACAATGTGGCCTAGCAGTCCTCACAGAGTAGTGACAGTTCTCTCCAAGTGATGTCTGTGATTGAGTCGTGTGTGTCCAATAGTGTGGTCATGCAAGTGTGTGGTCTCCCAAACTTGACAATGGTGGGAAAATAGTCAAAATCCTAAACATGGGTCTATAGAAAAACTTTTTTTATTGTGGCCCAATGCAAACCAACATTGACACCAGTTGTGGAAGTGGTGAATTAGCACAGAAAAATAGTCTAAGGAATACCTTATGGGAAACCTGAAAGTCTTGAATAGCTAAGCAGCTGAATCTGCATGTTTATTGCCTGAACATAGATGTCCAGGGACCGAGCAAAATATGACTTCTCTGTCCTAGCTAGAAATGCAACATAGCCAAAGTTATATACAAAGGATGACAAGATGAGGAGAGTCAAATTTCTGGATAGCTTATGACTCCCTAAGGGAGTTTGAAGCAACTATAAATGCCAAGGTGAATGTGGCTGCAATATGCACAATAGCAATGAGAAATCCACGATTCCACTGTGAAAATACGAGTCGATTCCAATAAATGACTTCTGATGATTCAGTTAGGAAAATAGCTGTTTACCTGACATCATAGGAAGATTTTGAAACATCAGTGTGCACTGCAATAGGAGACTGGAAGTGCTCAAGACAGAGTTAATTTTAAAAAATGCAGTTTCATCAGATGACTGCTGCGGGCGAGTCCTCGAATACTGTCATACAATAGTGGTTTTTTTTTACCCTGCAAATTACTTTTAAGGAGGAAATAAGGTTTTTAGATCAAAGGTTCAGAGAACCGACACGTTGTTAAATTAGACATGTGCAACTCTTGGTATCTTTATTGGAAACGTTTGCACACAGTGGCTTTACAGAAAACCCAAAAAGGGTTTTTATAAATGTCAAAACTTTTAAAAAACGGTGTTATAAACAAAAATTTTTAAAATTAAGGTGAATTAACCACAAATAAAAAACCTCTACAGTGTGAGCTATACAGCTGCACGACACGAGAAAAAAAGTTTTTCTTCAGTTTATCCCGAGAGGATAATAACCCAAGATAAACCAAAAAAATTAAGAAATGTGACTTATTTTCATCAAGCCTTAGGTTATTTTCCCCCAAGAGACAACCCACGAAACCAACTATGCTTTTCCCCAAAATATTATTTCTGCTAGAGTATCCAAAGAGAATTCCTTACACTCCACCCCCTAAGAATTTATAAATATTTTGGATATCCCCGACAAAAAAAAAGGTTGATGGAATCGCCCACTTTTAAAAACCAAATATTTAGAAAATGTTTGGCATATACTTACCCCATTCAAAATACAACATTCATCTGTGGCTCCGTTGGCACATTAAATGTTTTTTGAGAAAAAGGGCTACCATGAATGACACTGACTAAAATTTGCAACCCAACCTTTTTTCAAAAGAACATGAAGGCAGATCCAACATATCCTTTTTTTATTTTTATTATCACCCCGGGGCCGTTTCCCACCAAGGCAGGGTGGCCCGAAAAAGAAAAACTTTCACCATCTTCACTCCATCACTGCCCTTCCGAAGGGTGCTTTACATACAGTTTTAAAACTGCAACTTTAACACCCCCCTTCGAGTGCAGGCACTTACTTCCCATCTCCAGGACCAAGCCCCGGCCTGCCGGTTTCCCTAATCCCTCATAAATGTTTACTTTGCTCACACCCAACAGCCTCAAGTATTAAAAACCTTTGTCCCATTTCCTCCATCAAACACGCCACATGCCTGCTGGAAGTCCAAAGCCCCTCGCACACAAAACCCCCTTTACCCCCCCCTCCAACCCTTCCAGGCCACCCCACCCCCCCCTTCCTTCCACACAACTGAACACTCTTTAAGTCATCGTTCGCTCCATTCTCTCTACAGTCCGAACCACCTCAACAACCCTTTCCCCACCCTCTGGACAACAGTTTTTTTAATCCCGACCCCCCCACTTCCAAACTACGAATTTTCCCGCATATATTCACACACACATTGCCCCCGAATACATCTCCACTGCCTCCACCCCCTCCTCGCGCAACATTTTCACCCACGTTCAACCCATATAAGGCGTTGGTAAAACTATACCTCATAATTCCCCTCTTTGCCTCCAAAACAAAATTTTTGTCTCCACAGACCCAATGCACCCTCACTCTTTTTTTTTCCCTCTCAATTCAAAGATTCACCTCATCTTCATGACCCATCCGCGACACGTCCACTCCCAAATATCTGAATACGTTCACCTCCTCCATACTCTCTCCCTCCAATCTGATATTCAATCTTTCATCACCTAATCTTTTTGTTATCCTCATAACCTTACTCTTTCCTGTATTCACCTTTAATTTTCTTCTTTTGCACACCCTACCAAATTCATCCACCAATCTCTGCAACTTCTCTTCAGAATCTCCCAAGAGCACAGTGTCATCAGCAAAGAGCAGCTGTGACAACTCCCACATAATATACTGAAGACATTGAAACTCATATTAATACTGCAAGGATTGAACATTTGATAAGCCATGCAGACTAAACACAAGTTAACCTTCAGGAATGTACACACTACTGATAAAAATATCAAGATGCACAAATTTAGTGGGAGACGGCCGACTTGTTGAAAAAAAAAAAAAAAAAAAAAAAGAAAGTATACTACCATTGTTTACTTCAGATACCTGTAGTTTTTTTTTTTTTTTTAACAAGTTGGCCGTCTCCCACATAATATCTTCCAAATGGAACTCAATAAATAGCAAGAGAAAACCTTAGGCAAACTATGTCATCAAAGACACACTGCCCAGAAAGTATATGTGAATTCAGAGCAAATTTTATTAAAAATTAACACAGAATACTGTACTGTAATTTATGTTTCTAATAAATATAATGTCACTTCTGTAATTGATATGGACTTCACACCTAAAATTTTAAATACTAGTATCAAAAAGTGCTGCAAGCAGTGCTGGCACCTCAAAGTACAGTGGACCCCCGCATAACGATTACCTCCGAATGTGACCAATTATGTAAGTGTATTTATGTAAGTGCGTTTGTACGTGTATGTTTGGGGGTCTGAAATGGACTAATCTACTTCACAATATTTCTTATGGGAACAAATTCGGTCAGTACTGGCACCTGATCATACTTCTGGAGTGAAAAAATATCGTTAACCGGGGGTCCACTGTATAAAGTTGCCACCCAGCTAGTAAAGACAGGAGAGCAATAAAAGTGCAGGTTCAGGATCAGAATGACTGGACTCCTCATAGCAGAAAATTTAAAACAGTGTGATAAAGACCAATCAAAAATCTAATCAAAGGAATTTGGAGAGAAGCTTCAGCAATGTGACTGTCCCTACCAGCACAAAAAAATGGCAGTTATTCAACTAGTGATGACCAAGTCCCACATGCAAGAATACCAGTGAGCCCTGTTTATCAAATACAATTATACAACTGTATGAAGGGTGCAACCAATAAAACTGGTCACATGGACATTATCTAATCTAGCTGTCTATTACACCATCACCCATATCTGCTCCAGCAAAAAAACTCTCCATCTTGCCTGTCTTAGTTAAAAAAAAAAAAACAGCAGACTTAAGAGTAAAAAACTTCAGGCAAGTGCTTGCCCTTGTAGACCTGAGCAAATAGGTGCCCAATGCTCTGCCACTACCTCACTATTGTTGACCTTGACACCAGCAACACAGCAGCTGGGTCAGGCATTTTACATTGTATTTGTCAGCATAGGTTTCTGCCCTTCCTTCCAAACAGTTTAACTGTTGAAGAAGCATGCAGTGTCAAGATATATATATGCTAGCATGCTTCCTTTGCTGACTAAATGACTTTACATGCACAGACCATCGTTCTACAATATGAAAATCATGAGTGGTATGACTATAAAAAGTAATTAAGGAGGAGGAGTCACAAAAGGCTCCAGAATATTTATATAGGAGTAGCAATCTGAATGTAAGAGGGAGGGGGAGCTAGGGGGATATGGCCTGAAGCAGCATTATTTTTTTTATTTTTACTTAATTAAGGGCTTTGGGGGGAAGTGAATGGAATTTTGTGGGGCTTCAGTCCTCCTCTTTTCCCTCAGTGCCAGCCCTGCTGGGGCTTATCAGAAGCTAGGACTTGGTAAGTCCTAATTCTGTGGCGAAGATGTAAAGCACATGGTAGACCATGTCAGGTCTGCATTCAATAAACAAATGAATTTTTGCATGGATTTAATTTATATTAATGCCCATTTTCATATCACAAGTATTTTAATAATTTTTATATATAAATGCAACATTATCTCAATTACATCATTTGCAACATTGAATACTGCCATCCACTAATAGTAGCTATCATCAACATCTTTTAGTTTTATATAAAGGCAGCAGGAGGATCATCCCAAAGACCTGAATGAGGCAAATGCCACAGCCAACAGCTCCAAGTATAAGCAGATGCCGGCTCAACTCGTCTTCAAATTGATGAATACCAACCCTGCAAAAAAAGGAAGGCAAATAAATAAATGACAATACTGTAATGTTAAGATTGGGCACAGCACATTTTTGGATACACTACCAGACCTGTCCAAGTACTGTACCATCAAAATGTATACATTATACTACCAGAGTTGAAAATCATACAATTAAACCCTTGATATACAAAATCCACTGGTTCAACTGATTCGGAAACAACTAAGTGCCTTGATTACTGGTCAAAGAGACATTCGGGTGAGTGTTGGTAATCCTTCATTCAAGTACAACATAATGAATGCTCCTAGCTGCAAAGAGACAAAACACAAATTAGGATGCACAACCTGATGTTGTGAGTACACATTGTACCTCCTAGCCCTGATATATCATTAACTGGCACAGTATGGACGGAAATCTAAAGTGGGTGTGCATTGCCCTCCCCTGCATAATACGTGACTATTAACTTACGTATTAGGGAGGTAATACGTGTTTCGTCGGCCTCACGCTCTCTTTGTTTACACTCACGTTTCTCTGCCTCACCTACAGGCGGCGCACCAGTGCCACCAACCCGCCGAATTTGACTCACTCTATGACACCCCATCTCCATCCCACAATTACAGAACTGTTACCATCATAGCAAAACACTCTACTTCATCCACCATAACTGCCATTACCACCCACCTGCTCCTTCCCTATTAGTGTGTCATATGGAAGGTTGAATAAGAGTACTGAACTGTATCATAAACTTTAAAACTCACAATTTAATATAAGTCTTAACAACTTTCAACCAACCCACAAATTGTCTTGGATGGACTGAAATGCCATCTAGTTTCTAATTCCAATTTGTAGGTTAGTTATGAATATTCTATCCTTTCTTCTTCTTTCAACACACCGGCCGTATCCCACCGAGGCGGGGTGGCCCAAAAGGAAAAACGAAAGTTTTTCCTTTTACATTTAGTAATATATACAGGAGAAGGGGTTACTAGCCCCTTGCTCCCGGCATTTTAGTCGCCTCTTACAACGCACATGGCTTACGGAGGAAGAATTCTGTTCCACTTCCCCATGGAGGTAAGAGGAAATAAACAAGAACAAGAACTAGAAAGAAAATAGAAGAAAACCCAAAGGGCTGTGTATACATATGCTTGTACATGTATGTGTAGTGTGATCTAAGTGTAAGTAGAAGTAGCAAGACGTACCTGAAATCTTGCATGTGCATGGGACAGAAATAAAAAGACACCGCAATCCTACCATCGTGTAGAACAATTACAGGCTTCAGTTTTACACTCACTTGGCAGGACAGTAGTACCTCCCTGGGCGGTTACTGTCTACCAACCTACTACCTAGGAATATTCTATCCATGTTGTCTTTATTATAAGTCCCCTCCAGCACTCACCCTACAAAATCAGACAATTACATTTTCGTATTGTGATTCTTTCATGATTTAACAGAAACTTGCATTTATTTTTGTCCAAAAAAATACAGGGGTTTCCCCTTTATACAGCAGGTTAGATTTCGGGGCTACTCTGTAAAGCAAAAACTGCTGAAAAGTGAAAACCTTTTTCATTTCAAATGTACAGTGGTACCTCGATTACGAACTTAATTCTTTCCCAAAAGGGCTGTTAAGTCTGATACGAACAATTTGTTCCCAAAAGGAATAAGAAAATTAATTGTCCGTTTCGCCCCAAAAAAATTATAAAACCCTTTTCAAAAATACACTTAAAAACTTTCAAGTGGGAGTTTCAAAAACTCGAATACCATGATTTTTAATAAAAAGCCTGAAAACTGTTTACCCACAATCATGGTCCCTCAATTATGTCCATAATCCGTTCCGGAAGCAGGGCCGTTAAGAATCCCCGGGGCCCTAGGCTATTCAGTTTGGGGGGGCCCCCTTTGAGTTAGGGTAAGCGAAGGGGCCCCTTCCCCTTTGGGGGGGGGGGGGTGGGGGAAACGGTGTGACCTTTTAAGGTCAAATTTTAAATACTTTCGGCTATTTAGTTTAAATTTTAATGGGGAAATACTAAAAACAACCAAAACCATTACCAAAGACTATAACTATCTGAAAAATCATCCCTTTTTAAAGAGAAAAAACTCAAGACGGGCTAATTTTTCTATTTAGGCATTAAAGTATGACATCTTACCTATTTTTTTCACTAACCACTACCCCAATTTTTCCCTTTATAATCACTGCCCATTATTGTTATCATTGCATCATGCATAAGACTAAAAAACATAAAAACCAAAAAGTAAAGAATTGTTTTTTTCCCATCACTTCTTAAATAAATTTTTTTTCTGGTTTTCATATTGGCAAAATCAAAATTTTAAATTTAAAATCAAATTTCTTGTTAATCACACTCAATGGTCAAAAAAGGTTGGTTACACAATTTGTCTTGGCTCATTGTTGAACGGAGCTGGTTTTTCACTTTTTTTCAAAACAGAAAATGAACATTCTCCTTCCAGTTGTAGCTGAATGTTGGGAAAAAGGCGATACACATGCCCAACATTGGGGAAAGGTTTCTGAGATCCCTCTTTTCTTAAAATGTTTAAAAGCAGCGGGGGTGCACATTTTTGGGTGGAGTTTTAATTTTGTTTCATATACCCAAAAAATGAACTATTCCTCAACAATGTGCCCCTAACATCTGCGAAAGGTTTTGGTTGCAATTTAAAAATCGCTCCTCAATTCTCATCTGGCATAGTAGTAATTTAAACAAAACCCAAACTTTCATTGAGATTCTGGTAGATTTTTTTCCCTTTTTCACCAATTCTTAATCGGAATCCAAATGATGAAGTATGTAGTTTCTTACATTCCTCCTTGGTAGCAACAAAATTTCATTTTTGGCTCTTCAAAATTTTTCCCCTCTTCTTGCCCGCGATAATACCCGGTAACTGTGCCTTTCACCAGCAGTTTAGCTTTCTCTTCAAACATTTCAAAAGCTTCATCATGCAAGTGAGTTTAAAAATTTCCCACAACCCTGCATAGGGTTAGCACAAGTAGCCTTTTAAAATTTAAATTTTCTGAAGTGTCTTTTTTCGTGGTTTTTAAACCATTCCATACAGCCCAAAGCACACAGGTAAGGAAATTCAAAATCTAAATTTTTGATGCTAAGCTGGGGGGCGCGCTTCTTATTGCTGCTGGTTTTCATCCTTAATTTTGAATCAAAGCAGAACGTATTTCAGCAAAGCTTTTTTTTCCCAACTGTTTTGCATCATGCGCGCCTGACCACCTTGTTTTTGTAATGATTTGATGACACCCTGAATGGTTGGTTGAGTTACCCCCACCAATGAAGCAGAAAAAAATTTAGCGAGTGCTTGTAAAAGCCCAAAAAAAATGAAACTGCAGGGACACATCACCCCACAGCACATACCCAACAAGTTTTAAGAGAATGTGCTGAGCGGGGCACATTTCAGCAAGGGGGTTGATTGCTTGATAGGGCTTCAATCCATTTTATTTACCCGAATGTTACTTGCATTGTCGTGCTCGGGCCACGGCAATCCTAAAAGAGGGGATCGGTTCAAGCAGATTTCCAGTACTACATTCATCACTGTTTCTCCATCAGGGCCTGAAAGAGGAAGAATTTTATAAAGCCTCTACAGGTTACCACCGGAGTCGACAAAGCGAACAATGAATGTTAATTTTGATCTGTATTGAAATATCTGGTTTTTGAATTCTTTTTGCAAATTTTTTTTGCAGTTTTCACAGCTGCTAAGTTTTGAGGACCTTCTTAGATCATTCAATAAATTCATGATTAGTTGTGAATGTAAGATACGTGCCTCTTCCTGCATTCCCCGGGGTGAAAACAGATTTGCTAAGAAAGGATCGAATTGGCTAAAGTTGTATGATCCCCAGGGAAAATTTCAATTTTTTTCTAACCAAAAAACCCCATTTTCCCCCACGAAAGCAAGTTTTCTTAGAGCTAAGAAATTTTACAACGCAACAACTCTTTCAGACTTTTCCCATAAGTGCGCTCTTTTTCATTTGATTTTCCAATGAAATCCAATAAGCCTTTTTTTTGTGCCGAAATACCTGGGTAAAATGCAGCCCCTGTGAGTGGGGCTGTTTTCATTTTCCTCGAAACGCTTGGGGAAATTTTTCCCCGTCATTGAACCCCCGTGTAAGGTATTTTCTTTTTGGGAGAAAATAGCTTGCAGCTGAACATACGCTTTTCCCGAGCTTCAGAGTATACCATCCATGATCTTTTTACAGTTTTTGAATTTGCAAAGCTTTTCCTATAAAACATAGATGGCTTTTTAAAAAACGCGACTTTCCCTCATAAAAAACCTTGCTATTTCCTAAATCAATGTTAGAGTTTGACTGAAGTTTTCTGAATGAAAGCTTAAAGGGGAAAAATGGGGTTACATTTGGAAAAAGGCGGATCTTTTTAAAACAAATCCCGTGATGAAATGTGTTTAGACATTGAGAGGAGACACAAAAGAAGTAATCGGGTGAAAATAAATGGAGGAGGGCTTCCTGTACAATCGATATCTGCAGATTTTAACTGTATGCTAACACAGAAATGTTTTTTGGCATGTCTGTGATATTTTTGCGCTTCCTACTCTTTTTTCGTTCTTTTTCTTTAATTTTCTTTTTTTCTTTTTTGTACCCCCCACTAAGAACGTCCCAACATCACATTCACGAGATGCCATAAAGAGGGGTGTTTTACTGTCGTAAAACATGCAAATACAAATTTTTCATTACAAATAATTTTAATTTTTTTAAATTATTAATTTTTTTTTTCGTCAATTTGGGGGAATGGCCTTGTAGCCCCCCTTTCCCCTTTTGGGGCGCTCAAAAAATTTTAAAAAGTTTTCAGAAAGGGCATATACAGAACTTTTACCCTAGTTAGGTTTGTGATTTGGGCTATGAATATTTTACAATTATCCCCTTGATTTTTTTTTTTCCAATTTACTAAACAGAAATCAAGGCAAGAAAAAGCACAATGGTATTTATACACCCTTTTCATAAAATAAACAAAACTTTTTGTTTTTCATGATATATGGGCCCACCCCATAATAAGGACATGAGAATTAAAGAATCAGGGGCAAATTTTTTATTTCCCCAACCAAGATTTTCTGATGGTTTTGTGTTTTGGGAAAATGTATAAATTAATTTATGTTCTACTCACTTCCGTCCAACTTGAAAAATAAGCAGCGACGGAAGTGGTAGAAACATCAACAATTGAGATTGTATTGAAATGTTTAAAAAAATTAAAACGGACAAATGCTTTTAAAACCTAAAAAAAAAATCATTTTCGTTTTTAGGTTTTTCTTATAGTATTTTTTACCAAAAAAGTCTTATGGGCCATGCGCTTTTCTGCAAGTAACCCATCAGGTACCTCCCCCTTAAAATTTAGAGGCGAAAAAAAACATTTATCCATACACATCATGTCTACAAAACACTTATTAATTTGTCAAATACAAGCTGTAACGGTAATTACTACAGAAATTGGGGAGGAATCTCCCCTACCACCCTTTTTGTGGGGGAAAAAACAGTGTTCTGAGTAAACAAGGCATGTTGAGTGTTGCCATCATGGTTGTTTTTTTATTTTTATTTCATTTTTTCATTTTTTATTTTTGTTTTTATTAATTTTTAAAAAATATTTTACTCTCCAAACACTTGAAAAATTTTTAGGTAGGGACCCCTTTTTCACTTGCACCCCGTCACAGTCTTGGATAGTCCCCGAACCCCTTTACCCTGGGGCCCCCAAAAACACGGGCCCTAGGGGAAATGCCTAGTTTGCCTATGTGGTAATCCGGCCCTGCCTGGAAGTGGGGCTATTATCGAAATGGACGATTTACGAATCAATTTTCCCCATAAGAAATAATGTAAATTCAATTAATCCGTTCCTGACACCCAGAAGTATTAAAACAAAAAATTTTTTTACATGAAATATAGATATAGTACATAAACAATACAGTGGCATATGATGAATTAAACATTAACAGAATAACACTTACCTTTATTGGCAATTCTTCTTTGTGTATGGAAGACTGGAGAAGGAGACAGATTGGATTATTTACTGTTTGGAAGGGGAATCCCCTTCCATCAACACCTCAGGTACCAACTGCTTTTCTGGGGTTACTTCTCTTTGTTTCTTAATGCCACTAGGACCACCTTGAAGAGTCACTGGAGTCCTGTCTCACAAAAAAACTGTCCAGAGAGCTCTGTTTCTGGCATCTCTTTAAAACTTCCCTAAAATGGGCCAAGACTCTGTCACTGTACAAGTTGCCGATATGGATTGCAACATCCTTCTCTGGGTGATGTTTCTCCATAAATCTTTCCATCCTACCCCACATTTCAAAAATCTCCTTAATTTCTGAAGAAGGCACCTTCCTCCATCTCTCTTCCTCCTCCTCTGCAGCAAGATTCTGAGCTGCGATCTGTTGCTCTTCCTGCTGAAGCTCTTGCAGCTCCTCAGTGGTTAGCTCTTCATTGTGGTCCTCCACCAACTCTTCCACATCCTCCAAACTCACATCCAACCCCATGGAACTCCCCAGTGTGACAATAGAGTTTACAACTGACATAGGCTCATCAGGGGCTGCCTCAAACCCTTCAAAATCCCTCTTGTGGACACAATCTGGCAACAATTTTCTCCAAGCAGAGTTCAAAGTCCTGGTAGTCACTCCCACCCAAGCCTTACCTATAAGGCATACGCAATGGAGAATACTGAAGTGGTCTTTCCAAAAATCTCGTAGGGTCAAGTGAGTGTCTGAGGTCACATTCAAGCACCTTTCAAACATTGCTTTGGTGTAGAGTTTTTTAAAGTTTGAAATGACTTGCAGGTCCATGGGCTGGAGGAGAGGAGTGGTATTCAGGAGCAAGAACTTTACTGTGATGAACCCAAACTCCTTCAGAATTAGTTCATCCAAGTTTGGAGGATGAGCAGGTGCATTGTCCATTACTAGGAGGCACTTGAGATCCAATTTCTTTTCCAAGAGGTAATTCTTCACACTAGGGCCAAACACTTCATTGAACCACTCGATGAAAATGTCCCTCGTGACCCATGCCTTACTGTTAGATCTCCAAAACACACAATTTACTCTTCATAACATTGTTTTTCTTGAACACTCTGGGATTTTCAGAATGGTACACTAGTAACGGCTTCACTTTGAAATCCCCACTAGCATTAGCACAGAACATTAGCGTCAGCCTGTCTTTCATAGGCTTGTGTCCTGGCAGCGCCTTTTCCTCCTGAGTAATGTAGGTCCTCTTTGGCATTTTCTTCCAAAAGAGGCCTGTTTCATCACAACTGAACACTTGTTCAGGTTTCAGTCATTCACTGTTTATGTACTCCTTGAATTCATGCACATATTTTTCAGCCGCCTTGTGGTCCGAACTGGCAGCCTCACCATGCCTTACCACACTGTGTATGCCAGTACGGTTCTTAAATCTCTCAAACCAGCCTTTGCTGGCCTTAAATTCACTCACACACCACTAGTTGCAGGCAATTTCTTTACCAAATCGTCATGCAACTGCCTAGCCTTTTCACAAATAAGCGACATCATGAGACTATCTCCTGCTAATTGTTTCTCATTTAAGCTCTGTTCCACAAGGCACAGTACTAGCTCCCATCTTGTTCCTCATCCTCATATCCGACATAGACAAGGATGTCAGCCACAGCACCGTGTCTTCCTTTGCAGATGACACCCGAATCTGCATGACAGTGTCTTCCATTGCAGACACTGCAAGGCTCCAGGCGGACATCAACCAAATCTTTCAGTGGGCTGCAGAAAACAATATGAAGTTCAACGATGAGAAATTTCAATTACTCAGATATGGTAAACATGAGGAAATTAAATCTTCATCAGAGTACAAAACAAATTCTGGCCACAAAAATAGAGCGAAACACCAACGTCAAAGACCTGGGAGTGATTATGTTGGAGGATCTCACCTTCAAGGACCATAACATTGTATCAATCGCATCTGCTAGAAAAATGACAGGATGGATAATGAGAACCTTCAAAACTAGGGAGGCCAAGCCCATGATGACACTCTCAGGTCACTTGTTCTATCTAGGCTGGAATATTGCTGCACTCTAAACAGCACCTTTCAAGCAGGTGAAATTGCCGACCTAGAAAATGTACAGAGAACTTTCACGGCGCGCATAACGGAGATAAAACACCTCAATTACTGGGAGCGCTTGAGGTTTCTAAACCTGTATTCCCTGGAACGCAGGAGGGAGAGATACATGATTATATACACCTGGAAAATCCTAGAGGGACTAGTACCGAACTTGCACACGAAAATCACTCACTACGAAAGCAAAAGACTTGGCAGACGATGCACCATCCCCCCAATCAAAAGCAGGGGTGTCACTAGCACGTTAAGAGACCATACAATAAGTGTCAGGGGCCCGAGACTGTTCAACTGCCTCCCAGCACACATAAGGGGGATTACCAACAGACCCCTGGCAGTCTTCAAGCTGGCACTGGACAAGCACCTAAAGTCAGTTCCTGATCAGCCGGGCTGTGGCTCATACATTGGTTTGCGTGCAGCCAGCAGCAACAGCCTGGTTGATCAGGCGCTGATCCACCAGGAGGCCTGGTCACAGACCGGGCCGCGGGGGCGTTGACCCCCGAAACTCTCTCCAGGTAAACTCCAGGTATAACTTCTCAACATCTTTGAGTACTGGTGATCTCATTTTTGTCAGCATATTTACCCCCTTTGCAACAACAGCGTCCTTGATTTCCTTTTTCTTGGCTATGATGGAAGATATGGTTGTACGGAATTTTTTATACATCCTGGCCAGTTCGCCTCACACTCACACGTACGCCACTATCATATTGTTCAATGATGTTTTTCTTAATCAATCGTATTTCTCACCTTCTTTACCAAAGGCTTGGCACTAGGAGTTTTCTTTGGAGCCATGGTAGCTTATTTAGCACTTAAGTAACTTGCAAGGCACTAAAATAAATGGAATATTATGAAATATTTCGCTGGAGCACGTGAGGGGACCGTCGCTCACTGGTAAACAATGGCACACTGGCTGGGAAGGAAAGGCCCAGGCGGCTCAGAGCGTGAGTACACGTCCGGGACAAAGGACTATTAGCGAGTTACTGGACCATTTGGGAGCCAATATTTAGACGAAAAAACAAGACTATTTCTGAAATGGATGACTTTCAGGCCGGACGATTATTGAGGGACCACTGTATTAAGTGAGGAATGGAGCTAGGCCTAAAAATGCATATACAGTACACACTTTACAGAATTCTGCTGGGCCTGCCCATACTACTTTATATTAGACTCTTAAGAGAAAAATGCAAATGAAAAATTAAGTAAAAAAATAAAACCGAGTAAATTTTTAGTACATAGTGTAGCCTAAGTTTTGACCGAGATGTGTATTCTACTTTCCTTCAGATTGTATGTCCTATGCAGTAATACTGAAATATAGATTAGTATTTGCATCTACATTTGAACAAAATTTGTAAGAACAGCTACAAATGTTGTAACAAATTATTTTAAAAAAAACATTCCAACATATTTTGCAAAAAAAAAAAAATCCAGTAGAAATTATAAGTTTATTTTAAAACTGCCTGAAATGTTCTGCATAACCAAAGTTTTTTTTTTTTTTAAATGTCAATTTTTCAGGCTAAGAGCTGTTATCCTACCTCAGCTCAATTCCAAGCTGCAGTATTTCTGAAATGTGTAATAATCAGGCTGAGAGGCTGACCACCACCTTCAAGGCTGAGGGACTGATCACCTCATAACTACTACTGTTACCAGTATTATATTTCACCTGTATTCAACTGAAGCCTGCTACAAAATGTTTCAGCAACAAAGACATCCAGGTGTTGAACAATGTGTATTAACAAACATGACTGCAAGTGAAATGCAGTGACACTAACATTATACCAGATGTTGGAGGGATGATCCCTAACACCACAGTAGGAAGAAGGTGTCTTGCAGCAGGAATCTGGCACACTGTTATTAATATTAGGGTTATCCAGCAACCACTGACTCTGCTGCCACTGGCTGAAGGTCAAGGCTCCACAGCAGTGGTACTGCAAGAAAGTATTGTATGTAAAGGTTAGTAACTTGTAATGGTGGTACTGAAGTATGCAAAGGTCAAAAAAGAATTAAAATTTTGCTAGGCACACGGCCTATCTCAGAGAAAACTACTGTCTTCCAAATATGTGTTACGCTATCATACATTATGCATCATCCCAAAGAGGATGACTTGTGAATTAATAATCCGGATTCATATCTTATAAAATGTTCATATTTAATGATACCACACTTCATTCTATTGAAGAGAACACTTCAGTTTTCTTTTAGCTTTTTCTATTAAAATTTGAAAAAAAAATAAAAAAATAGAATTCTAATACGTTTTAAGTTTCTTTACTTTCTTATTCTAATTTTCCTATAAAAGGATTCAGTTCTGTATTTGCATGTATTAATACATAATAAAGAATGTTGTAACTCAAGTATATTTAGCCTGATAACTATTTTAATTTCGAAATTTTAATAGCTTCAAGAAAATTTGAAAGGTTCCTAAACTAAACAAAGAAGCTGTCTTTCATAGGGTTTTTCAAGGAAATTTGTAAGAAGGTTCTAAAGGGCTCGCAAAGAAGCTGTCTTAAAAGGTGTCTGATTTAAAAACCCAAAATCCACAGCCAGGATTTCAATCGGGGGCTGCTTAAAAAATCATAAGATACTAAAAAAAATCAGAAAAATCTCTTTTAAAAGCACGTGACGTTGACGTACGTGAAATTTCTCAGCTATCAATTCTAAAGCTATCGTGATTTGCTGGTCAATATAATACAGTGAAAATTTGCCATTAACTGAAAAAATAAAACGTACTTGCTACCTCCCTCCTCCACTGTGGCTTAGTTAGGTAAGGTTAATCAGGAAAAAAGAGAAACGTTTCCCAATATGGGTCTTAGTCATGTGATGACCCACAGTTGGAGCTTTTGGTCATTTGACCGAGGCCTTCCGCTGGTTTACCCCTCCACTCCTTTATGAATTATGGTTATTATTATAATCATTAAATCCAGGCTGTGCCATTGTTTATACAAACAACATAAGAACAGAGAATGATCATGTTTCACACTATTCATACCACTACTTCTCAGTACTTATAAAACTTCCACCGATTCTCAGGTGCCGTGTTTGCAAGTGCTTGTGTGTGTAACTTGAAGTGTTCATAAATTAGAGACCTCCACTATAGAATAATTCATCTGTAGATTTTTTATAACATTTGCAATTATAGATAAATGCACGACGTGCTGTGAAAAGTATGGGCTTTCAAATTATTGTGAATGTGTACAGTAAACTAAAATAAAGTTACATGAAAGTGTAGATTTGATGTTGGTGAAATGTTTAGCACAATTTTTAAAAGTTGTGGACTGGTAAGCCATAGAATGCCTCAGTCAATGACCAAAAGTGCCAGCTGAGGGTCATCATATGACTGAGACCTGCATCAGGAAACACTTGTCCTGTTTTCTGACAAACCTTACCTACCTCCGACACACAAGTAATACAGTCAGCAGATCCGCACTGAAAAACGTTTCCTTTTAGCACTTTATTACTATTATTATTACCTTTATTATTAAAATGCTTTACTCAGGGAGAGCTTCAAGCTACTTTGATTAAGTTCTCCCTTGAGCAAATGTTATCTTCAAGGCCTGTTCTGCTGTAAGTGCCTTTGTATTACCCACAAACCAAAAGTATTACCTCAATCTGCATCTGATCTATGGCCTGAGTGACTTCTTGATCAATCATGTAGTTGTTGTTGAAGGTTGCAGTGAGTGAATGTGAGAGCTCGGCCATGATCTGTTCCTCGTAAACATAGGCTAGGACTCCAGCCAACTGCTTCCACCAGGAACACCAGCAACAGGAGGAACGTGTACTGCACACACAAAGACATTGTAAAGTGTTAACTCTGTTAAGTAAAGTAAATCTATTCAGTATACACACATACAGTTACATAGATTATCATACATAGCAGCAGATGTTAGAGAACCTAGGATAACCCAAAAAAGTCAGAGTGACTTATTTCCATTAGTTGGACATTCATCACAACGACTATTGCATAGGCCTGGTAGAATAATTTTTTTTCCCATTAATGTGTGTGCAGGATAAGAGGATGTATTACTATTATTACAATCAGAATGTATTATCATTATTATAATCAAAAAGAAGAGCTAAGCCAATCATGAATGTAAAAACTTCAGAAGGCTACACTTTTGACTAAGGTTTTTTCAGAGCATTACGGAGTTTTCCCTTTATGCACACTTGAATGTCATTTACCTCTGTACAACATTGTATCATATTGAAATAAAGAATCTTAATATATGACTCAGGGAAAGCATGTCAAGCTTTCTCATAACCAAAAACCAAAAACCTTGAGTTTCAAGGAAAATGTTTTCCCAATAAAGCTTCCAGTCCTCTGCTGCAGTGTCTCATAATAGTAATAAAATATTAATATAATAATATCTTTATTTACTACAAGTACATGTACAAGGTATACAGGCCTAGCTGACATCAATGACATACTACATACATGTATATAGAAAGCCCCTTGTTATGCAAAGCATTTGGGCAAATTAGGTCCTATGTCCCAGGATGCGACCCACACCAGTTGACTAACACCCAGGTACCCACTGTACTGATGGGTGAACATAGACAACCGGTGTAAAGAAACACGCCAATGTTTCTACCCTCGCTGGGAATCGAACCCAGACATCACTGTGTGAAGCGAGAGCTTTAGCGATTTTGTGTGCAATTACAAGTGTTAATGGATTTTATGCTATTCACGAAAATATCTCTATGGTATAATACAAACTTTAGACATTCCTTGCTAAACAAAGTAACACTCGAAACATAATATATTCTAAGGAACCTATAAAACACCTCAACTATACGTCCTGAAGTAGTTATATATTGCAATGCATCAAAAGAATACATACTAGTTGAACACAAAATCTATGTCCATGTTAGTATAACAATATTGAATACAGGATATATGCACCTGTCGGAAAACACACTAGCTGAACACAAAACATATACAGCATACACGATGGCTAACGCAAAATATTAGCATGTCAGAATACACGCTAGTTGGTGTCCCGTAGCTAGTTCACTAGCGCTCTCAGCTCACACACTGAGGTCCGGGGTTCGAATCTCCTCCTGGAGCGCTTGAAGTTTCTCTAAACCTGTATTCCCTGGAACGCAGGAGGGAGAGATACATGATTATATACACCTGGAAAATCCTAGAGGGACTAGTACCGAACTTGCACACGAAAATCACTCACTACGAAAGCAAAAGACTTGGCAGACGATGCACCATCCCCCCAATGAAAAGCAGGGGTGTCACTAGCACGTTAAGAGACCATACAATAAGTGTCAGGGGCCCGAGACTGTTCAACTGCCTCCCAGCACACATAAGGGGGATTACCAACAGACCCCTGGCAGTCTTCAAGCTGGCACTGGACAAGCACCTAAAGTCAGTTCCTGATCAGCCGGGCTGTGGCTCGTACGTTGGTTTGCGTGCAGCCAGCAGCAACAGCCTGGTGGATCAGGCGCTGATCCACCAGGAGGCCTGGTCACAGACCGGGCCGCGGGGGCGTTGACCCCCGAAACTCTCTCCAGTAAACTCCAGGTACAGCTGGAAAATATTAGGAACGTGTTTCCATAAGACACCTGCTGCCCTGTTCACCCATCAGTTTAAAATGGGTACCTGGGTGTTAGTGGACTGGTGTGGGTCGCATCCTGGGACAAAACTGACCTAATTTGCCAAAATGCTCAGCATAACAAGTAGCTTTCTATATGACTCACGAAATCGTAATGACAACGATTGCAAACAAATCATTTCTATATAGTAGTGTGTCATTGATGTCAGCTATGGTCTATATACCTTGTACATGTACTTGTAGTAAATAAAGATATTATTAAAACCGGGATACAATGATCGAAAGGAAAAAAAATCCTCCTAAAAGAAATGGATTTAAAAGGATTATTAAAATTTTCACGCGAAAAGCGCGAAACCCGTAGGGGTCATAAAAAACTCCTTGGAGAATGGAATCAATCTGAATGAAGGAAGGGTAGCTTAAATTTTCTTGAAGCAAGAGCCCTCCTCACCATTTTTTTTTTTAGTTAACATGTTAATGCACTCCATACCCATCCTGTGGGCGGTAGTCAAAAGATTACAGAGGTACATAATGGTCCAGGGACTGGGTCCTACCTCCCTCGGACGTGCAGCTCATGAGTTAGTACAGAGGGGCACCACATTGTTGCTAAACCGAAGTTGAAAAGAGCAATAAAGGGGTCATCACGTGGTGATCCAGCAACAAACCAGGTTCAGCCACGGTCTCATATATACTCAACACTGCAATCTACATGAAGAGTGAATGTCTCTCAACACATCCAAAATTACACTGCACGTTTAAGACAATATTCTTACTAATACTCTTAATTCTTACTAATATTCCTCAATTCTACTAATTCTCTTACATTCTTTCTAATATTCTCTTGGATAGTTAATGGTACTAGATACCGACATTACAAGTTAAGAAATGGTATAAAATACCGACAAATTTGAAGACATGCGCACCATCAGGATAAAAGCCATATAGCATGAATTAATAGGCTATTCAATTATTTTGTATTCATTGTAACTCCTAAATCTATACTCACCCAAGTGACTGTATGTATAAAATTACTCATACTGTTATTGCCTTATTAATCTTAAGTCAGTCTTAAATTTGCCAGCAATGCTCTGCATGTTAAAGGACCACTGTCTGCAAATCAGTTTTAAGGCACTACGTACTAAGAAATCACCTCATCACCCAAATTTAACCAGACAAACTGTACCTAATACCTACCAGTTACTCAAAAGCTACTCATTGTGCTGAGGATTACTCAACCAATTACTACTTCAAAATTAGGGTGTCTAAATTTCATTGTTTTAAATACTTACTTTAATACATCATATTCTAAATTATTTTAAAATGTTCTATTGTAATACTGTTCTGTAATCTTTATAAACTAATTCAATATTGTAATTATTCTCTACTAGAATATCAAAGCCATGTAGCATTACCTAACAGAATATTCAAACTTCTAGTACTCACTGTAACTTATCTAATGACTATATGAACTGTTATTGCCTTCCTAAAAGGGACCAGGAGGCACAGACCCCACAAGACAAACAATAGTAGCTACGACAACCCAACTCCCAGGTTTTTTTTTAGTGGCAGGAAACGAAAAAGAAAATGGAAGGAAATAACAAAAATAGTCCACCACCTTGGAGCCTTGTTGGACTGGAGGCGCAGCCAGTGGCCACCCATGGCCCTCTAGAAACTACAACTACTGATGCCAATAACAAAATCCCCCCAACAAACACAGAATACAACCTCGTTCATATTTGCTAATATACAGGGCCTTACGCCATCCACCAACAACAAAATACCTTTTATCAGTGGACTTCTAGAGGAGTCTAATGTAATGTTTGCAGCCTTCACAGAGACTCGCACAAAAGATCACTTTGACAGTGAAATATGGATAAGTGGTTACAACCTTTATAGATGCGACAGAAAGAACAGGCAACAAGGGGTTGGCCTGTATGTCAAAGAGCCCCCTCATCTGCACGGAGTTGCTGAACACCACAAATGAGGTAGTTGAAGTTCTATCAACAAAGATCGAAAACTAAAACCTAGTCATTATGGTTGTATATAAGCCATCAGATGCAGCCTCCCAACAGTTCAAGGAACAGCTACTGAAAATTGATTACTGTCTGGAAAGCCTTCCAGCTCCATCCCAAAAACATCTTACTGCTTGGTGATTTCAACCTAAGGCATACAAAATGGAAGATTGTAGCGAATAATGTTGTAGCTGAAACAATTCCCGGATGTAGCGCAGATGAAAGGTCACACACACATGAGCTACTAAGTCTCTGCAATAAACACACCTTAAGCCAGCAGATAGTGGAGCCAACAAGACTAGAAAACACACTTGACCTTATCTTCACAAATAATGAGGACCTGGTAAGAGACATAAGAATATAAAAAAACAAACTAATTCCGATTACAATCTAATCGAAGTCCAGACGTACATGCATAGGGGTCCTGATCAGCAGAATGAATGTACCTGTGAAGGTGTCTTCACAAAATACAACTTAAAACAACACGAACATCAACTGGGACTAGGTAAACCGTGTCTTAAATGAAACATGTTTGGAAGATATTTTAAATAACATGGATCCAAACCAGTGCCTTGAAAGGATCAACTTCCTGGCAGCTGAAGCATGTTCTAGGCATATTCCCCTAAGAAAGAAGAGCAGGAGTAAACTGGAGAAAACGCTCCCTCTACAGAAGACGACAAAGAGTCACTGAGCTCCTCAGGAATGCTAGAATATCTGATACACGGAAGGGGGGCGCTGACCAGGAAAGTGGAAACTATCGAACTTAAGTTAAAGGACTCTTACAGGAACCAGGAGAGACAGGAGGAGCTTAAAGCTATTAGTGAAACTGAAAGAAATTCGAAATATTTCTTTTCATATGCCAAAAACAAGGCAAATACCACATCTAGTATCGGGCCCCTACTCAGACAGGATGGGACTTACACAGATGACAACAAGGAAATGAGCGAAATACTGAAATCCAGTACGACTCTTGTGTTTAGTGAGCCACTAATCAGTCTGAGGATCGACGACCCAAATGATTTCTTCATGAATGAGCCTCAAAACTCCATAAATGTATGTCAGACATCCCCCACACATCCTGTAATAGTGTATAGTGACCATAACCCTCTGAGGTTTTTGCAAAGAATGAGAAACCACAATCAAAGACTCTTAAGATGGGCTTTGTTTCCTACAGCCTTTAATTTGGAAGTTAAATATATAAAAGGCTCAGAGAATGTAGTTGTTGATGCTCTCTCTAGATGTTTCATGTAGATGCATGGTGCGTACTTTGTACATAGTGTTTGTCATGTGCTGACCTTGTTGTTTTTGCAGTGGTGAACTCTCGGCGAGCCTGAGTACTCTCTACCAGCCATCTGACTGTGAAGGAGTCGAGTCGGAGCCAAAAGTGTGACGAGGGTCAGTGTATATGTAAATGTGAGTTGAGGCAGTGGTTGACAACCTTCGGGTAACATGAGACGTTCAGGAAGGTATGTGATGTTGTGTCATTGCCATTTTTATTTTTTTCATTTTTTTTTTTATTATTCTTTTGCTACCTTAACTTGTGTATTTTATCCTGTCAATTTAAATCTAGTTATACTCTAATCTTGTAAACAACTTATATAAGACCTTAGTGCAATTACAATTGAGAGTCTTGTGCCTTTTTTATATTATTAGATTAAACTCAGTTGTACTATAGCTCATTCTAGCTCAATACATAGTTAATACCAAATTCACTACATTAGACCATAGTGCAATTACTAGTGAGAGACTGGTGCTATTTTTAATTTGTATTTTATTTTATTAGATTAAACCTAGTTGTACTATAGCTCATTCTAGCTCAAAACATAGACTCCACGTGAGAGTCTTGTTCTATTTTAATTTGTATTTTTATATTACTAGTTTATTCCTAGTTGTACTTTAGTTCATTCCAGCACAACACATAGACAACATCAACTTCATTATGTGTAGCAGTGACTATACTCTATATGACCAAAATACTCTAGCTATATACTTGTCCAAACTTCCTACCACTACAGATATCAGTACTAGAACTCAACACACAACTCAGGATATAAATAACCATAATTTAAACCTAGAAGATGATTGATTACGTTGACCCTGATCTAAACCTCCATAATCTGACACTCAATCAAAACCTATTGGAAAGTAACTGCCTTTATTACACAGCATCACAAAACCCAACACTATCCTAAACAATGCTAAAAGTCTATCAGTACTTAACTACAACATAAGGTCCTTAAGCAAACACTATGATGACCTCCTGGCACTCCTTGAATCACTAAAGACACCCTTCTTCTGCATTATTCTTACTGAGACCTGGCTTAAGCAGGACACAATAGATATCTACCCTCTAACCAGGATACACAGCAATTCACAACTGCAGACCAAACCAAGTTGGGGGTGGTATTACAATCTATTACTCTAACCAATTATCTTGTATTAGCACCACTTGCTTTAGTGATGAATATGGTAAATACATTTTTGCTAATTTTACTGTAAAAAACCTTAAGACACCTATAACAATGGGTGCCATTTACCGGATACCCCACACAAACATCCAAAATTTCAGTGAGAAATTAAAGTCACTAATAACAAACAGACACATGAATAAGCACCACCTTCTCTTAGCTGGAGACTTCAACATCAACCTTGGCATACTAGATGATCAGCCTGTAACTGATTTCATCAACAATATGAACAACACACTTCTCATACCAACAATAACTAAACCAACCAGGCTCACTGAGACAAGTGCAGCCATAATAGACCACAAAATGGACCAATATATAGCCCCCCTTAAATCAGGGATAATCACAGATAGCACTACAGACCACTACCCTACCTTTCTCCTGACAAACATTAGTAAACCACCACTTGAATACAACAAAGTCTCATTTAGACTCCATGATGAGCCTCAATAAGGAAGTTCACAGCTGACCTAGAGACTGTTGACTGGCCTACAGAATTCTCCCAAGGCCAATGGTATTGATGACTGACAGACATTTTTCTTAACAAATTACTTAGACTATACAACAAACATTGTCCTATAAAAACGAAACAGATCACAAACAAACGGCTTGGTTGCCCATGGCTAACCAGCACCATTCTGAAATCCATTGACAAGAAACACCAATATGAAAAGCAATATAGACAGGGCTTAATACACAAAGATATTCTTAAACACTATTCATCAGTTCTCACCAAAGTAATAAAGAAAAGCCAAACAACTATACTACTCCAGTAGATTCACAGACACAAGGAGATATAAAAAAGACCTGGAAAACACTCTCTCAGATTCTAGGGACCCACGAACTGAAAAAAACAAGAATATTGTCCTAACTAAACCTAATGAAACCACTACATTCCACTGACACAGCTAACAAGATAAACGACTTTTTCTCAACCATAGGATCTAATCTCGCCAATAAAATCCCACATACCAATGCCCATGCCGGGGACTACCTAGATGGGAATTTCCCAGATTCCTTCTATCTTGCACCAACTGAGCCCACGGAAGTCACCGAGATTATAAAGTCACTTAAAAATAACTCAGGGAATCTGTCTCATGTCCCACCATTACTGTACAAGCGAGCGGCCCATGTCCTTTCTCATGCTATTTCATTACTTTTAACAAGTCACTAGAAACTAGCACCTTCCCGAAACTACTCAAGATGGCAAGGGTTACACAATACATAAAGGTGGTGACCCTACAGACTTAAACAACTATAGGCCAATATCAAACTTACCATTGCTATCCAAAATCTTTGAGAAACTCGTGCACAGGAGACTATATTCATTTATAACAGCACAAACATACTCAACCCCTGCCAATTTGGATTCAGGAAAAATAAAAGCACTAATGATGCAATCATAAAAATGCTAGATCTGCTTTACACAGCATTGGAAAATAAGGAATACCACTAGGAATTTTTATTGACCTAAGAAAAGCTTTGACACAGTAGACCACGACATCCTATTCCACAAACTTGACCATTACGGTATAAGAGGCCATGCGCTTGCTTATTTCAAATCTTACCTTACTAATAGGTATCAGTATGTCACCATTAAGACACAGCATCAACAACACGGCCACTTGATACTGGAGTTCCGCAGGGAAGTGTCCTTGGTCCCCTGCTCTTCCTCATATACATCAATGATCTTCCAAACGTATCCCAACACCTGAAACCCATTCTCTTTGCTGACGACACGACTTATGTCATCTCTCACCCTAATCTTGCACCCTCACACCATTGTTAACGAGGAGCTGATCAAAATATCGACTTGGATGACAGCCAATAAACTTACGCTTAACACTGACAAAATCTACTATATTATGTTTGTAGCAGAGCAAGATGCACAAATTAACATAAGATCGACAACACTCTAATTACCAGACATAATGAGGGCCTATACCTTGACAACAACCTGAATTTCAGCACCCATATCCAACACATAACCAAAAAAGATCCAAAACGGTTGGGATCCTCTCCAAGATACGATACTACGTGCCGCAAAATGCCCTTCTCACACTATACCACTCACTTATTTATCCATACCTCACCTATGCTATTTGTGCTTGGGGATCAACTGCAGCAACACACCTAAAGCCAATAATAACCCAACAAAAAGCTGCAGTAAGAATAATCACCAAATCCCATCCCTAGCAACACACCCCCCCACTCTTCATAGATCTAAACTTACTCCCTGTTCAGTACATCCACACTTACTAACTGTGGCAATCAACATCTACAGGACCTTAAACTCCAATATCAACCTTGACCTAAAATGCTTTCTTGATAGTTGTGACAGAACCCACAGGCATAACACCAGACACAAACATCTCTACGACATTCCCCTGTGTCCGACTAAACCTTTACAAAAATTCAATGTATGTCAAAGGCCCTAAAATCTGGAACACCCTACCTAGAGAACTCTAGAACTGCAGACACATTCATCACCTTCAAAACTACCAATTAGAAAACATCTTATCTCCCTGATACACCCCGTCAACTAACTACATGAATACCACCTGTGGTTCACACTTACACTCACTCACCCATTTGACCATAAACAGAAATATTAATCTCAATCTTAAAGTAATGAATCCTGTGATACTCCAATACTGAAACTATGTACTGTGCCAAAACAAAAGCATTCACATTGCTAAACTCACAGACTAGTATTTAGTCACTTAGCCATAATACCAACTTACCTCATAATTTGTAATATTTTAAAATTAAGAATTAAACTAAGTCTGCCTGAAATGCCTAGCCATGCTAGGTGTTTCTAGTGGTACACTCTGTAATCATTATTTTACTACATGTAAACCACACAATAACCAAATTCTGTAAACTCAGCATTGTAATCCTTATAGAGAATAAACTTTGAATTTGAATTTGAATTTCATGTGATCTATATACAAAACGGCCCGACGATTTGCCTTTGTGGTCCCTTGGACCCCTCCATGTTCTATGTCAGCCTCCTCTTCATAAGTTTGGAGGATCTGTGTGGAGTGGGACCTCGGAAGATGGGCTTGAGTGCCTGACCATGTTAAGGATCGTGAGTGTTGACTGGAAGTCTCACTGTTTGGTTCGGCCACCAAGTGAGAGATACCTTGACATATTTTGTGAAGTTTCCTGCCTGGTGTACACCTGACTGCTCTGGATTTGGCTCTACTCTCGTCTCCTGATCAGGAAGATGCCACCCTGGAGTACCAGTTGCTTGCTGGATTACCGCAGCAGAGGCACAGGCCTGTTGGTGCAGGCTTTCACAGTGGACATTGTGTGCAATTCTTGCATTGTAATGTGTATTGTTTTTAAAAGCCACTAAAATTGTAAATAGTTACACCCTTGAGTATATGGGTATGGTTAAAATGCTTTTCTAAAAAAAATTCTGCAATCTGTTGTAAATAACAGTAAAGTGAAGAGTAGTTATGGTGCTGGGAAATATGTAGCATTTCTAGTAGTCTTGCTTACCGCCTTCAGACTTAAGCAACATGCTTTTTACTAGCCGTATCCTGAGGGACACGGCTAGCTTTTGTGAGACTTCGTCTGGAGGTGGGGGTGTTATGGGGCTATAGGACCCAACATGTATTTATAAGTAACAGTTACTCTGGAATACCTAATTATATTGAATTGATGGGGACTTAGCTCTAAATGTCATAAGGGCTGATCACCCTTAGGACTGAGAGGCAGCTGGGTCAAGCCTTTTTTCTCAATATAATAGGTTATACTATAGACACACAAACAAAACAATTTAAATAAGTAGTTTATAAAGTTGTATTTATTTTTGTAAAAGTAAATTAAGGTGTGGTAGAATTGTGGTAACTGGAGAATTGTGCTTGGTAACAGTCTTTTGTTTTTGGTGGGTGTGGGAGGAACTTAGCTAGGCTCCTCTCCCCCCCCTCTCTCTCTCTCTCTCTCTCTTCTTTTGTTGACATGGAGGTGGCAGGACCTCTGGGTCCTTTTTTCTATCTCTATTGGGGCATTATGTGTGCTCCAGGGGTGAGTTTTTATAACTTAAATTGTGGCCACCATACCCAGGGTGAATAAAGTGTGTCAAAACACTGGTTAGCCCAGAGTTAGTCAAGAAGAGAGAAGGACAAAGTTGCTGAGATGCACCATGTGGGAGAACAGCTAAGGAGTGTGTAGATTTTTGTTTTGAAAATGTGATTGCTGTGATTGTATCTTCTGTACATATCTATTTAGAATACAGTTATATTTTTATAGTAGTAGTTTACATAACCTGTGAAGAGGGCTGGTGAAAGGATATCAGAGACACTCAAGATGATCAGCCATGATGTAAGTATTACCCTTAGACTAAGGCCATTAAGTAAAAAAACTACCCCACACTAGAACATGTAGTGAGAACCTTACTATCAAAGTAATAAGACATACCAACGTAACAGTATCGGGCCCTTACTCAGACAGGATGGGGCTTACACAGATGACAACAAGGAAATGAGCGAAATACTGAAATCCCAGTACGACTCTTGTGTTTAGTGAGCCACTAATCAGTCTGAGGATCGACGACCCAAATGATTTCTTCATGAATGAGCCTCAAAACTCCATAAATGTATGTCAGATTTCCGACATTACCCTAACTCCGATAGACTTCGAAAAAAACATTGACAACATGCCCATGCACTCAGCCCCCGGGGCCAGACTCGTGGAACTCTGTAAATTTATTAAGAACTGCAAGAAACCCCTCTCACGTGCCCTTAGTACACTATGGAGGAGGAGCTTGGACATGGGTGAAATTCCAGTCACTTAAAACAACAGATATAGCCCCACTCTATAAAGGTGGTAGCAAAGCATTAGCTCTAACGTCCAACATCATAAAAATCTTTGAAAGAGTGCTAAGAAGCAGGATTGCAAATCACCTGGATTCCCCAAAATCTGCACAATCCCGGGCAACATGGTTCAGGGCAGGTCGCTCCTGCCTCTCACAACTACTGGATCACTATGATATGGCCTTGGATGCACTGGAAGAAAATCAGAATGCAGATGTAATATACACAGACTTTGCAAAAGCGTTTGACAAGTGCGATCATGGGGTAATAGCGCACAAAATACGTGCTAAAGGAATAACTGAGAAAGTGGGGAGATGGATCTTCAACTTCCTAACAAATCGAACACAAAGAGTAGTCGTCAACAGAGTTAAATCGGAGGCCGCCACAGTGAAGATCTCTGTTCCACAAGGCACAGTACTCGCCCCCATCCTATTCCTCATCCTCATTATCAAGACAAAAGATATATACACCACAGACAC
>NC_069424.1:50844901-50862201 GCF_026875155.1 Cherax quadricarinatus
CCACCCCGGGGGACACGACCCCACCGCTTACGGGGGGAAAAATGTATCCTGGAAGACTCAAAAAAGAGCGGTTGACGCCCACCTGGAACGAGCCCCTAAAGTCCTAAGGAGAGGGGGTTGATGGCTGTCCTGGAAAATGCAGGAAAGCTTGAAGACAGGTCCAGGCACTCGGAAAGCTTTTACAAGAACGGGATTTTGAGGGCATTCGAGAAAAATCCGGGGGGGGGGAAAAAACTGCTCCCCAACAGCCACGGGAAAGTAAATTCAGAAGCAATTACCAAAAAGGGGAATTTTAGAAAGAAAATTCCCCGAATTGTTGTGTGGATTACGATCGCTGAAGAAATATACTTGGGAAACTGTCTCATAGAAGGGGACAAAGACCACCCAAGACACATTTCCCTATTGTCTTTAAGCGGGTACACCTGTACGAAAAAATCCTCCAAAAAAGATGTGAACATGAAATTTTGCTTATATATCTGGAGACTCGCTACAGAATAGCCACAAATGGGAGTTTGACAGTTACCAAGAAAGCGCATATCACAATTGTCCAGTTAAAGACAGATGACATTCATCCAGAAAATGCATTTCGTCATTTTCCTCCTAAGAGATGAAAGTTATTCGCCACGTTCTAAAACTGCCAGAGAAGAAAAGTGTGATGAGTCCGGTGAAGAAATACCTAGAGGAAACGTGATGAATGAATGGCAACCCAGAGACTTCCTCTTCAAAGTATGTTGAAGAAGAGGAAGGAGAGAACTCGAGGAGCCTGCACCTTCGGAGAGCCTCTGGACAGACTCCGCTGGACTCGAAGGTTTTAGAAAAAGCTTCACTGGCGGGAAGTTTGTGTGGAAGTGTCATGTTGTCTCTAGAGGAAGGCCTCCTGGGGAAAAAAAAAATACGGATCGGCAAAATGGATCCCTGACATGCACTGCAGTGGATACACGTACGCCCCCCCCAAAACAACACACACACACAAAACACACACACACACACACACAGAAACGTACAAAGAATTATACAACCTTTCTTTAAATTTGTTTTTCTTTTATTTCTGCCATAGGAACACAGTGATTATCCTGCTAACTTAAACTATATATATATAAATATATATAATATATAATATAATATAAAAACGCACTCACCTAAGTCTTACCTGGGATGCTAATTAAATAATCAAAAAAAGGAGAAAAAAGGTGTTTAAAGGGATTCGGACTTCAAAAAGAGGAAAATATATATATATATAAAAAAATATAAATCCTTTAGTTAAAAAGAGAGGAAAAGAGAGAGAGGAAGAGAGAGGAGAGAGAAGAAGAGAGGAGAGAGAGAGCGCGCGCAGAGTCCAGGGGACGAATTTTTTTATCGTCACGAGAATGTTGGAACGTATGCAGATCCTGTGTGTCTTTCCCCGGGGATGGGACACCGTGTGTGGCTCCTTACCTATAATCCTCACCTATAGTGGTTGCAGGGGGCGAGTCACAGCTTCTGGCCCTGTCTCTTTTCTGATCGCACTTAGGTCACTCTTTCCGGCTCCCAAGAGCTTTTTCAAACTTCTTTTTTTGAGCTATGTATGGCTCCTGCCTCCGCTACTTCACTCCCATATTTTTCCACTTCCTGACAAACTCTAAAGCTAAAAAAAAATACTTCCTAACATCCTTAGGCTCATCTGAGTTTTCAACTTCCATTTGTAAACTCCTTTTTGCTTTTCCCCACCTGAACATTCCGTCCCTATCCACCTCGCAATTTCTCTCAGTTTTTTGTATGTCGTTAACTTTTTCCCCTATTTTCTCCTGCCCCTGCAGTGTGGGTTAGGTCGATTTCCTTTAACATCTCCTCGTAAGACATGCCTCTTCCCTCGGGATTAGTATTGCTGTAAACCTGTGCACTTTCCCCAAATTTTTCTTGGCTTTTTGACCGGGTTTGGGGGTTCCCAAAAACGGGTGTTTGACACTCCAATATGACCGGGAAAAAACCCCGGAAACGGTGTACAAAAGTTTTGAAGGGAATTCCTTATTAAGGGGGGAAAAAACGATAATTTTAGGGTTTGGGTCAGGCCCCCGTATACTGAAAGGCAGTTATTTGGTTCCCACGTGCCCCCGGGGGGGAAAGTTATGTTCGATTTTTATACTCCTCCAAGATTTTTTCCTTAGTAAAGGTTTGCAGCCCTTTGGCCCCCCTACCCCGGTACTTTTCCCGCGGTCTTTTTTAAACCCTTCCCTGAATCTTCATGCTTTGGACTTGGGGGGTTTAAAAACTACAAAAGGGCCAGTTTTTGGGCCCAGGCTTGCAGCCTGTCCACACCCCTTTTTGTAGTCCTAGCCGTCCTCATCCATTTTAATTCTTCGCTTTAAAGCTTCACACACACACACACCCCAACACCCCCAAAATGTCAGGGGGGGTTTTCGATAAGTGGAGGGGGTTAAAAATACTCACGAGGCGGGTTTTGGGCCGAAATAATATATAACGGGAAGTATGGGAAGCGCCAACACCGCCCTGCCCTTTTGTTTTCCCTTTTTATTTTCGACTGCCCCAAAATTTTCCTACAGGGGTGGGGTGTTGAAATCCTGCAAATGGTCAGCACAATATAAAATAACACCCAATGATTCATGCAGACGGTTGGTATGGGGCCCATCAACGGGAAACATGGTTACGGGTAACTGGTTACTGGGAAAACGGGTATTTATACTGAAGCTCGCCCAAAGCTAACGAAATTTTCTCCCGACATAAAGTTTACTAAAAACCCTAGAGAGGGGCGGGTGAAACGGTTTGGGGGTTTGGATTCTAAAACAATGTCAAAGTACACAAACAATTGAACTTTATAACATACATAAGTAAAAATTTTGGGAATGGAAGCTTACTAATTAAAATTTGAAATTAAAATTTTAAAAGCATTACAAGGTATGAATAGCACAACCTTTGGGAAAACCCCAAACATTGGGATTACAAAATTTAGAAGTGATAAAAAAAAATTTAAACGATCGATCTTATTCATGGGGATCTAGGGAATTCTGAGTAAGGGAAAATAAAATAAAAAAGAAAGAATTTTTTAACAAAAAGGGGCAGTTCGGCGCACTCAAATCTAGACGTTAACTCTCAAATTGGGAGAGAACGTGAACACAAAAAAAAAAATTCTTGAATACTGATAATTTTGATCCCTTTTAATTATTCCCTATACAGGTTATTTACTTTTTAACCCCAACTCTGCTGGGGTGAGTTTTGATAATGCAGAATGGGGGGAAACTCTGGGGGGATAAAAACTCTGTTGCACGGGTTTAAAAACTCTTTCCTGAAATTTGAGAAAAACTAATTTGGAAAGTTACAAATGATACTTGAGGATTTCTAAATACCTGTCGTGTAAGTAGGGAATAACGACATTCATTATGGGTTCTGAGAAACCCAGAGGTAGAGAGTACAATCGGGAGGATTGCCCAGAGCTGTCACATTATTCTGGGTTTGAAACATCATTACCCATCACATACTAACTTCAAATAACAAAAAGCAAATTCTTTAACTGACCATACAAATTTTCTCTAACCTTAATTATTACCAGTGTTATTTTTTAACTCTCGAAAGGACCAAAAAACCCTTTTTGGGAATCAAGTTTAAAGGCATTGCAGACGTTTTGTTAAAGTTAGTCAGCATAACTCTCAAACCCTACTTTAAATTTTGGACGGCTTTGCTTTCGAGTGTTAGCGACTCTTTTTAAATTCGGGCTTTTTGTTTTTAAAGTTTTTCCCAGGGATTCTTCTAAAGCCCATTTTTAAGCAAGCTGGTACGATTTTGTATAAAATCATCAGGGTTGAAATTTTGGGTTTCGGATTAGAATATAGCAACCCAAAAAGGCAAACCTTTTTATCTCCCACCGTCCAATGCAAAATTTGTGGGTGTCGCCTATGGAACATTGTAAGCAAAATTTTTATAGCACCCCTTGCACATGGGGTATAACCCCCAACCCCAAATTTTTCACTTTTTTGGGATTGATAGTGGCTCTCAAAAACATCAAGTACTTTCTTAGGGTACTTCCGCTAACCCTTTGCGGGCAGGGGGTGGGGAACAATGGGGAAATTTAGAGATCTTTTCGGGGGCCCCAACAAAAAAAAAAAATTTTAAAGAATCTCAAACAGAATTCACCTCCTTTATCTTTTTACAAAGGGACTTAGGGGTGGTATCCTGCAGAAAAGGGTTTTTTCTTTAAACGCTTTAGCTACTGTCTCGGCAGTTTTATCTGCAATAGGAACTAACTCAAAATTCGGGTGAAAGGGCCCAAACCATAACACATAGATGTTTGTTGCCCTGGGGGGAACATTGGAAATTATTTAAACCAGACTACGAACTTTTTTCTCAGGGTTTTTCCCCAAAGTATTTGGGATCCCCCTTTGGATTGGATTGGGAAACCATTAGAAAACCTTTTATGTTGCATGCAGAAAACTACATTTTTTAAACATACCCAGAAAATCATTTGCCAAAACGGGGCCCAAAAGTATTTCAATCGGGCTTTTTTTACTGAACAATCCATATTTAGGTGCGCAACACCTGGTACATTCGTGAACTAGTTTAAAAAGGCTTAATTCACATTTAGAAACAAATGGAAGCGCGTCTGCCCTGGCGCTCAGCAAGGGAGGTTTCAACCTCCAGGGCCATGGCTGAATAAAAACCCATGGTTTAGTGCTTACCAAAAATTAAAAAAAAAAAAAAATATGACTGTGGTTACTTACGGGTAAACTCTTCTGCTGGGAAAGAAACCCAACTGGGCCCTGTTCGAACACAAATTTCCCTTGGGTTCAGGGACAAAGTCACGATGGGTCTGGTGCTTAAAACACCCAGAATAAATCTTCCTGGAGCAGGAATCGAATCAAAACCAAAACCACATGGGATCTGTTCCTTGAGCATTCTTTACATCCTCAGCACTAAAGGGAAAGGTCCTAAAATTTACATACAACATGTCGCGATAAGGCCCCCTGGACTACATTTGACTTCCCCGGGTAATTTTTCCCAAAGGGGATTAACTCTTGGAAAATTTCAGGTCCACTGGCAAAAACCTTTTCCAGGGGTTGTTTTTTTCGGGAAAAAAGGGTTTTTATTAAGCATGGTCTGTCAAGCCCTAAAACAGAGTATTTGAAAATAATGTCTAAAGGTTTTTTTAAAGCCATACTATTGTAAAACTTCTTGCTCAGTTACGTAAAAATTACTTTCGGGTTCGAAAGGGATCGGCTAGAAAATTGCAACTGTTTTTGTACTTCCCACAGTCTTCTAACTATTAGGAAACCTATGCCAAAGAACTAGCATCAGTTTCAGATAAAAGGGGTTAAAAAAATCTGGAAATTTAAAAATTGGGGGCAATGTTAGCTTTTTTTTTTTAGATTTGGAATCCCTTTTTCCCTTGACGGAAGGCCCAAAAAAAAGGACATCTTTCTAAGAAAACTCAGGGGAAAGGAAACTTTTGAAAAAAATTGGCAATAAAAAGATCTAAAAAACCGCTAAACCAAAAAGGGAATTACAGAAATCAGCATTTTTTGGGATTTGGAAAATTTAGTACTGCATTACTTTATTTTGGGGCCCAGGGGAAAACCCCCTCTGGGGAGTACTACGTGACCAAGAAATTTAATTTCTAAACTAAAAAATTGACATTTAGACATTTTGATTTTTAAATTGGCTTTTTCAACTTACCAAGTACTACAACAAGTTTTTTTAAAGTGTGTATCCACATCTTTGGGACATGACATTACGTCATCAAAGTACACCATAAGTGCTTTAAACCCATGAGCCCCTCTAAAGATTTTAGTCATGACCCTTTGAGAACTTAAATAGGGGGGGAAATCGAAATCCAAACCCCAAAAGGGGAAGTGATAATGACCTGTAAGTGGAGAATGCATTTAGCTTTGGCTGTCCTCTAAAAGGGGGATTTTGGGCCAAAACCCCTTGTAACAATTCTAGGGTTGAAAAGACTTTGTTATCTCCGATGTTACTAAAAGATCACCCAGTAAAGGGAGGGGGAAAAGCGTCGGGAAATATTTTTGGGGGGCAAACTTCCTAAAGCCCAATCACTGGGCCCACGTACCATCCTTATTGGGTACTGGGATCAAGGGCCTTTCCCAAAGGTAAATTTTGTTTAGGGGGCAATAACCCCATAAATCAAGCATTTAAATTGATCAATTCTTCTGCAAAAAAGCAATTTTGGAATAAAGCTTTCTGTACGCAGGTAATAAAATTAGGTCTAGTCCCGGGTTCAAGGGGAATACTGGGACAATAATTTCTTTTAAAACCCACCCTTCTAAACCGGGTTTAAGGCAATGGTTTTTACAAGTTTTGTTCAACAGAGCCCCAACAAACGCTTGACTTCATCTGGGAAGTCAGTGGAGCAAAGGTCTTTCTCCCAACTTTTGGGAAACAGATTGATCCAAAAAAGTGGATGAGGTCTCCCCGGGTAAAATGCCCCACCCACTGGCCAGGTGACAACTCATCCTCAAAACCTGAACGGGAAAGGGGATATGAACAAGGTCAACAAGTTTGGGAAATTTGCCCCTGAGACAAACCTGTGCCCAGAAGTTTTTAAAGCTAGGAAAAAGGGATTTTTATATCCTTACAACTTTAAAAGGAAAGGTTTAAACAAAAAACCCTTTATTTTGCAGAATCACTGTAAACCAGGATTTTTATCCCCATCTGGAACACTGGGAAAAACAGACACTCTATAAAGGGCACTAGCCGCGACAAAAACGCCCTTTTCCGGGCAGACGGCAGGGTACATCAAGAGTTTGCTTTCCCTTTGTTGCGGGAAAATGGGTTTTCCCCGACAAGGGTCCCCTGGGGAGAAACTACTATTTTGAACTACAGACATTGCAGGGATGGGCTCAGAAAACTAAAGGGAAAGGCAAAAGCGTCCTGGGACACTTGGGGAAAAACGGGAAACACTATCTTGCAAGTCTAAGTTGCAGGAACACAGACGGGAAAACAATCACCATTTCCTGCCCGCTTGGGTACCTCGGAAAATGCACTGGCCTGTAAGGATTTAAATCCGAACGTCGAAACCTCTGCAACAGTTTTGGAAGTTTCTCGGACCCAAAGGGTTTGGCCCCCCAAAAAATTGGTACGATCAAGTCACCCAATTTTGGCAAGCCATCGAAAAGGGGTCGGGGCACAATGCGTAATTCTAGCAGGGAAGCAAATCCCAGTAGAAGGTCCCCAAAGGAAAAGTTCGGGTTCGACAACAAGGAAGGAAGCAGTGAAGTCTCATTTTGGGGATAAAAAAATGAGGGAAGTCCGACCTGGGACACGCAGGTGAGAACCAGCTACCCAAAAGGGGGGACACATGAGCCCTTTTCTACAGAAGGACATTTCGAAAACTGTTTATCCCAAAAACAAACAAACCTGAAAATTTGGTTGAGGGGGCGCACCATTCCCATGAACAAATGAAGGGCCCCATTATGAACAGATGCTTGCACTATAGGGCCTAGGTTGCTTTGGGAAAGTTATGTCCCAAACAAAAGGGGGTTTGCCCATCAGAAATAAATTTTTTTCCATTTCACCCCCAAAAAATCATCAAAGTCAAGACGTGTGAAGCAAAAATAAACAGCGGGATTGTCATTCTCGAGACGCTTAAAACCCCTTAAAAGGGAAATTTGTGAACGGGGATGGTTTTACCTTATCACCTACTGAAAACCAGGGGAGGGTTTTGAGGGGGCGCTCAAATTTCCCCCCCCGAAATGGAAAATGAGCGGGTTTTTGGTTAGTTTGAAAACCCACACGTCATTTCCTCAAGGGGTTTTTCCCCGGTTGCAACGGCCACGGAAAGACCAAGAGAACTGAAGGTTGTAGAGAGCTTTGCACTCAATGTGTCATGCCAGGGTATTCTATGATAAGTACAGTGGGAACCCCCTGACGGTTACCCCATCATTGGGGCCCGGGGGGGGGCCCCCCGGGGGGGGTTGATCCCCGGAATAACCCCCAGGGGTAACTATCGGGACAAAAAAATTGCAATAGGGGCCACGGAAACCACAGTTTTTTAACAATTCCGCGACTTGGTTACTAAAAGCTATAAAATACTACAGGTTTAAAATAAACTCTGTACACGGGTCCGGGTTGTTTCGCGGGAGAGGGTTTTTGACGACCACGTTTTGTCGCGGGTGGCGAAAACAAGGGGTTTTCAGCTGGGGGCATAGGTGTAAAATTATTTTTGATAAGGGGAAAGTACCCGGGGGCATAAGGAACGTCCCTTTTTTAAGGGCTGTAAGTGGTTCCATCGTCACAGTTGGAGGTTTAGCCCATAACCCACCCACAAAACAGGCGGCTTATTTTCTTTGATTGCCCCAAAAAGCTGCTATTTTGCAAACAAACGCTGTGGGATGGTTTTTTCCTCGTCGGGGACAAAAGCTGAGGACGGGACAGCATTGAAAAATTTAAAGAAAAAAATTTTTGGTCAAATTTCTAACAAAAAAGAAACTCAACGTTTCCATTACCGGGGTTAGCATTCCAGTTCCCTAAAAAAAAACGACATATGGATCATTTTGTTTTTTATTTGGTACGAGGAAAAAAAACAAATCAGTTTCCTCAATTGTGACCACTTAGAAAGATTCCTGAATTTCTCGCATTTCAAGGAGATCAACAAGGGTAAAACAGAAGCAGGGTTCGAGAAGGCTTTTTTACCCAAGTCGATAAACTTTCCTCAAGGACTGTCAACAGAGCAAAAAACACAAAACAAATTTGGCAGAAAACCCAAATGTTTTCAAACTAGTACATGGCCATTGAAAAAGGTAAACGCATCGGGAAAAATCACAGTAAAAACAAATTAGTTTTCTCAGCCCGTCAGCCCATAATAAACTTGAGGACTGATGACGGGAAGCAGAAAAACCCTTTAAGGTCGAGTGTCGCCACCCCCACTAAAGTACCCACTTGGGGGTTTATGTGAACTTTAATGGCAAAAAATTTTCACAAAAAAAAAATAAGGCAAAAATTAATGAACAATAAAAATGAAAACAAAATGCTAAAAATTAAAAAAAAGAGATGAAACTAATTCTCAAAAAGAATAAAAAAAAATCTAAGTTTCCTGAAAAGGGGAAAAGGAAACAACTAAATTTGTAAAGGATTTTTTTGGACAAAAATAAAAAAAATAAAATTGAAATTTACAAGTAAAAATTTTAAACTAGAGACTGAATTAAATACAAAAATGAGCTGTCTGTAAATCTTGAATAAAAAAAAATTAACTAATAAAACTTTAAACAATGTAAAAAGTAAAAATAAAAAAACTAAATTTTATGGGAACGAGAGTAAAATTTGGGGAAAATTTTTAAATTTTTTAAAAATTTCATAAAAAAAATTAAAATAAAATCAAAAAACAAATAAGGAAAAAAATAAAATGAAAAAACAAGACTCAAACAATAATTAAATGGAAAAAATAATGATAAAAATATCAATAAAAGAAATTTTTAAATTTAAATGCAAACAAGTGCAAAAAAAATAATTCACTGCAGAACAAGTGCAACAAAAAATTTAAATTTACTGCAAAAAACAAAATGCAAAAATAATTCCCCTGCAGAAAAATGGCAACAAAATAAAATTTACTGCAGAACAAGTGGGAACAAAATAAAATTTACTGCAGAAAATGCAACAAAATAATTCACGCAGAACAATTTCAACAAAAAATTTACTGCAAACAAGGCAACAAAATTAAATTTCCTCAGAACTGCAACAAAATAATTTTACTCAAACAAATGCAACCCAAAAAATTCACTGCAGAAAAATTTCAACAAAATAATTCCCCGGGAGAACAAGTGGCAAAAAAAAATTTAATTTTCCCGCAAACAATGCAACAAAAAAAATTCACTGCAGAACTTCCCAACAAAATAAATTTACTGCAGAACAAGTTTCAACAAAATAATTCACTGCAAACAATGCCAAAAAAAAAATTCCCCGGGAGAACAAGGGGCAACAAAATAATTTTACGGGAGAACAAGTGGGAACAAAATTTAAATTTACTGCAGAACAAGTGCAACAAAATAATTCCCCTGGCACAACAAGGTTTTTCAAAAAAAATAAATTCCCCCGCAAAAACAATGCAAAAAAATAATTTACTGCAAACAAGTGCAACAAAATAAATTTACTGCAGAAAAAGTCAAAAATAATTCACTGCAGAACAACAAAAAATAATTCACTGGGGAAACAAGTGGGGAACAAAATAATTCACTGCAGAACAAGTGCAACAAAATAATTCACTGCAAACAGTGCAACAAAATAATTCACTGCAAACAAGTGCAAAAAAATAATGCAGAAAAAATCAACAATAAAAAAATTTAAAAAAAGGGAAAAAATTTAATTAAAAAGGGGAAAAAAAAATTAGAAAAAGGAAACAAATTTTAATTTAAAGACAAAACAAAAATTTACTCAAAAGTAAAAAAAAACACGAAAAAATTTAAAAAAAAATTAAGGAAACATAAAAGAATTTTTTCAAAAAATAAAAAAAATTATGAAAAAATTAAAAAAAGAAAAAAACTGGAAAACAACAAGTGGGGGGCAAAAAAAACACTTACAACGGGGGCAAACAAAAATTTACAATGGCCCAAAGGCAAACGAAACCCCTTAAAAAAGTGGGGGGACAAAAAATTACAATGGGAAAAGGGGAATAAAATTCAATGGCGGGGGAATAAAAAATTTCAATGGCGGGGAAAAAAAAACTTAAAAAAGTGGGAACAAAAAACACTTAAAAAGTGGGGGAACAAAAATAACAATGGCGGGCAACAAAAAAGTGGGCAGGAAAAAACCAAAAATTACCAATGGGGGAAAAATTAAAAATTGGGGAAAACAACACTTTTTTCCAAGTTTAAAAACAAAACAATTTTCCTCAGGAAAAAACCCCTTTTAAAAAAAAATTGGTTCACAAAAAATTTTACAAAAAATGGCGGGCAAAAAAAACAAAATTTAAAAAAGTGGCGGGGGACACAACACTTACAAGTTTTCGGGGAACACAACACTTACAAAATGGCGGGCCAACAAACAATTTTAAAAACACATTTTTTAAATTCAAAAACAAAATTCCCTTTGGGGGGATATTTTGACTGGGGGGGGGCGGGGGCCAAAAATGGTTCCAAATCTTTTGGGATGGGAAAATGAGACAATGCGGGGGAACAAAAAAGGGGGGACACAAAATTAAAATGGAAAGGGACACAAATTTCTGGGGGGAAACAAATTAATAGAACACCAAATTTAAAAAAAAAAACTTCAAGGGGGGGGACAAACTGGTTTCAATCGGGGAAAAATTTTCAAAGGGGGGGGGCAAAAATTTTAAAAACGGGGAAAAAAATTTAAGAGGATTTTTTATGAAATTTTTTGGGGAAAAATAATTATATTTTTTGAAACCCCCCCCCCTTAAAAAAAAAAAGCTTAGAAAACAAAACTAAAAATAATGGGAAAGTCTCAAAAAGCAAATGGTCTTTAAAAAAAAACCCAAAAAAAAGGTTTTTTAAACAAAAATTAAAACAATGTGAAAGAACCAAAGGGTAAAAAAAAAGAAACTTTCCCTTTAGGGGATAAAGGGGACCTACCTAAAATTTTATACAAAAAGGGGTCGAAAAAAAAAGGTTTCAATAAACTGAAAAATGCCTTTATCGTTGGCCCAACTAAAAAACTTTTTGATCCAAAAAATTATGTTAAAACCAAAACGAAAGTCCTAAAAGGGGGGAAAAAAACCAAAAAGTTTAAAAGGGAAAAATGGGTGAAGAGGGGGGCGGGGTGAAAGGGAAAGGGCCCTCCTGTTTTCCCCTGGGGTGACGCCCCTCACTACTTACGAAGGAAAAGGGTTTTAAACTGGCCCCAAAATGGGACGGTTTGGGGAAAATCAACTCTTGAACCAATTTGTGACCAAAAAATTAAAAAAAAGAAAGGGTTAAAAAAAAACCCCAATAATTAAAAAGGGGGAAATGGGGGGGTGGGGCTTCTCCTCCGCTGGGGTTTTACTTGGGGGTTAAACCCACCAGAATGGCAAAATGGAAAGACGGGGGGTAAGATCAACACCAAGGGATAAGGGGGGCCAAAAGGTTAAAGAAAAAAAGGGGGAACCGGGCCCCCCGTGGGTTAGGCTAAAAAGGGAAGGCTGACTAAAAACGTTAAAAATTTTTCACTGGAAGGGGCGGTAATTTCAAAAACCGGTGGGGCAAACCCCTCGGAATTTAAGCCTTTTTGAAAACCAACAAAAACCGGGAACCCCCGGGGAAAAGCGCCGCAAACCCGGTTTTGCCCGGCTGGGGGCGGGGCCCCCCACAGGGTGGAGGAAAAGTAGGGGAACGGCTACCGGGGGGTGGCACGGTTTACCCTGACCTGCTGGGAACCCACATCTTCTAACGGCGAAATACCCCCCTTAAAAACCACCCAAACCCGGTGCCACCAATTTTTCCTTTTGGGTTTCCCAAACGTGGGTGGGGGAAAATAAATCACGTAGGAGGGTTTTTTTACTAAATTATAAAGGGAAATATGGGAAACGCCAAAGCCGACCTCCTTTTCTCTGCTCCCAAAACTTCGACTGACCCACAAGTGCCTCAGGGTGAGGGTGTTTGAAAACCTGCTAAGGTTTAGCAGCAATATGGGAAAAACAGTTAATGATTCACGCAACTGGGGGTAGTGAGGTCATCTACGGTACACCGGTTTCTGGTTACTAAACTTTTTACTGGGCAAAATAAACAAAACAACAAAACACACACACACACAACACACACAACACACACCCCAAAACACACAACACACACCCCGGGGACCTGCCCCCCCAGAAAAACAAAAAATAAATGAATTACAAAATGCTCTTTTTCATTCTTCACCCATCCTTTGAAATCAAAGTTTTACAAAAGATTTTCTTCATATCGGGGGGGGGGGGGGGGGGGCAGGGGGGGTGGTGGGTGGGGGGTTGGGGGCAGAGGGGGGTGGGTGGGTGGGTTGGGGGGGCAGGAGGGTGGTGGGTGGGTGGTTGGGTGGCCCGGGGGGGTTTGGGTTTGGGGGGCAGGAAAGGGGGGTGGGGGTTTGGGTTTGGGGGGCAGGGGTGGTTGGGGGGCAGGAGGGTGGGGGGTTTGGGGGGTTGGGTTGGGCCCTGGAATTTACCCATTTTTTGCGGGGAACAGGTGGATGACGCGGGTGGGTGTTGAATTTTCAAGAGGGGGGGTAAGTGGGTGGGGTGTTGGGTTTGGGGGCGGTTAAAGGGGGGCTGTCCATGGGCGGGAAGTACGAAGGTTACAATAAACTCGACTATTTTTATTATTAAATTTGTCATAAGGATAATAGCACTGATATATCAGTATTTTTACATTTTTCCAAGGTGGATACCCGGACATATTAAATACACGCCGAATAAAAAGAGTTTGTAAGATTTTTCGTTTTGGGTTTTTAAAAACCCCCGGGGGGGTTTGCCACCCGGGTAACCCAAAAAAAGTCAGTGCGTCATCGAGGGGCTGTCTAAAAATTATTTCCATTTTGGGGCCTTAATCTTTTTCCCCCAATGCGACCCAACCCCCGACTAACCCCCGGGGACCTATTTTCGCTAGGGGTTAACAGGAAAAAAGGTTAAGGAAACGTTTTCGAAATGTTTCCCACCCGCCGGGAATCGAACCCCCGGGGGTCCGTGTGGAAGGGACTTTAAACCACCAGGCCACCGGGGCCATAGAAAAATAGGTGTACGTAAGGGGTTTATTACATGGAGTTCAGAGGCCAGTGGGTTTCGGGGAGGTACGTTTTGGGTTTTCCCTTTCCCCTTTTGGGTTTATCAATTTTTGGTCCCCCGTCAACCCTTTTCATCACATCAACCACACTTTAAACATATCATAAGGCCTTTTTGGGTCCCTTCCCCGCCCGTCAAGGGTTTCCCCTAGCCGTGCTTCCCCCCCTTTTTCAGAAGTCAAAGGGTTTTACTGAGAGTGCTTTTAACCCCCTCCCCCACAAGGCCCCAATAAGGCTCCACAGCAAGGCCCTAAAAAGCAAGGATCCAAAACCCCCAGCAAAGGGCCAACAGCAAGGCTTTCCCCCAACCCAAAACCCACCCTCATCAAACTTCCCCAAAAAGCCCCCTCAAGACTCCCCCCAGCATCAAAACTCCAACCCCATCAAGACTCCACCAGCATCAAAACTCCACCAGCCCTCAAGACTCCAAACCCGCATCAAGACTCCACCAGCATTCAAGACTCCAACCAGCATAAAAACTCCACCAGCATCAAGACTCCCCCAGCAAACAAGACTTTCCCCCCAATATTCCACCACCCCCAATGTTTTCCAAACCCCCACAATGCCCCCACCAGCAAACTGCCACAGCAAAAAAACCCCCTAGCAATGCTCCACCACCAAAAGCTCCACCAGCCCAAAGCTCCACCAGCAATGCTCCACCAGCAATGCTCCACCACAAGGCTCCCCCCAGCCCAAAGGGTCCATCAGCAATTTCCCACCACAAGCCCCCCAGCAATGTCCACCAAACAAGGCTCCACCACAGTGCTCCACCCGCCAAAAAACCACCAGCAATGCTCCACCCCCACAATGTTTCCACCCTCAGCAAGTTCCACCATCAACAACTTCCACCACCAGCAATGCCCACCAAATGCTCCACCACAATGCTTCCCCCCAGCAATGCTCCACCGCAATTCTCCCCCAGTAATGCTCCAAACCCCAATTCTTTCCCCACCCGTAAAGCTCCACCAGCAAGGCTTGACCCCCTCTGAAAATCCCGAAATTTTTTACCCCAAGCGAGAGAGCAGAAACAGGACGGACTCTTTTATACCGGGGGAGAAGAGGATTGCGACGAACTCTTTATCCTACAAAAATAAAAACTCCCCCTTCCCCCGGGTCAAACCCACCTTCCTCCTATTACGTGTAGAGCTTTTTCCCCTCTATAATATAAAAAAAATAATATTTTAAAGACAGCTCTTTCTCCCTTTTTTGCTACATTTGCATTTAAAATTTTTTCTTTTTAAAATTTTAACAAAAACATACTTGGCTAGGAGGGGGTAGAGGAGAGAGAGAGAGAGAGAGAGAGAGAGAGAGAGAAGAAAGACCCAGTAACCTTCAGCCCACGCCTCTCCCCAATTTCCCCTTAATTTTGTTCTCTTGGGTATCCAAATAAACCTTCGTTTGTCTTTGCGCCCCCCCTCCCCCAAACCCCCCCCTAGCTACCTCCCTCCCTTTTCCCCCCTTCCTCGGCCCCCCAAAGCTGAGGATGGTCGGGCAGGATGGAAAGGTTTGGGCCTAGGGGGGCCGCTAGGAGTCGATGCTGAGGACACACCACTGGGGAGTGGGGAGCTTTTTATTTAAACCCCTGAACAAAGGGTTCGTCATAGTGCTGGGTAGAGGGAAGCACAAGAATGAGGGGGAGGGGAAGAATTTAGGGGGAGGGGAAGAATGAGGGGGGGGGGAAGAATGGGAGGGGAGGGAAAAAGGGGGGAAGAGGCTGAAGGGGAAAAAAGAGGTGAGAAAAAGGAAGGGCGAGGGAAAGTGCGAGGAAATGGAGAACAAAAGGGGGCCCCCAATGAAAAGGGAAAATGTAGGGGGGAAAATGGAACCGAAAGCCCAGGAAAAGGGGGGAGTTAAGGGAAAGAAGGGGAGGAAACAAAAAGGGGGTTTTTGGGGAGGGGGTAAGGGAAAAAGGGAAAGGGGAAAAAATAGAAAGGAAGGGGAAAAAAAGGACGGGTGGAAAAAGGGGAAGGGAAAGGAAGAAAAAGGGGTGGGGAAAAAGTCAGAAAGGAATGGAAATATACATTAAGGAATATATCAATGGGATAAATTTAAAGGGGGAGAGGGGGGAGAGGGGATGAAAGGGGGAGGGATGAGGGAGAGGGATGAGGGGGAGGGATGAGGGGGAGGGGTGAGGGGGGGGAGAGGGGGGGATCGGGGGGAAAGGGGGAAGGGGGAGACGAGGGGAGGGGAAGGGAATTTAAAAAAAAGGGAAAAAAGGTGACGATTTAAAATTTTATTTTATTATTTTTACGACTCGCGGCTTTTTCGCTACGGCAAACTTTAATTTCGCCGTCTTCGTGTCACTCAGTAATAAAAATGGTTTTCACACGTTGTTATTACGTGCGTTTCTCACAGTTTCTGGCATATATTATCGAGAGGGCTGAGGAGGGGTTGTTGAAGTGGTTCGGACATGTAGAGAGGATGGAACAAAATAGAATGACATAGAGAGTGGTTTTTAGGACTTGACGTACTGTTGGAGTGTGAGCAAGGTAACATTTATGAATGGATTCAGGGTAACCGGGAGGCTGGACTTGGGTCCTAGAGATGGGAAGTACAGTTCCTGCACTCTGAAGGAGGGGTGTTAATGTTGCAGTTTTATAACTGTAGTGTAAGCGCGCCTCTGGCAAGACAGTGATGGAGTGAATGATGATGAAAGTTTTTCTTTTTCCGGTCGAGTCCTGGCCAAGCCGCAGTTCTGTTAATGATTATATATATATATATATATATATAATATATATATATATATATATTATATATATATAAATATATATATATATATATATTATATATAATACTGGGAAATTATTTCCCAGTAAAAAGTAGGCCTTAGACAAGGATGTGTGATGTCACCGTGGTTGTTTAATATATTATAGATGGGGTTGTAAGAGAAGTAAATGCGAGGGTCTTGGCAAGAGGCGTGGAGTTAAAAGATAAAGAATCACACATAAAGTGGGAGTTGTCACAGTTTGCTCTTTGCTGATGACACTATTGCTCTTGGGAGATTCTGAAGAGAAGTTGCAGAGATTGGTGGATGAATTTGGTAGGGTGTGCAAAAGAAGAAAATTAAAAGTGAATACAGGAAAGAGTAAGGTATGAGGATAACAAAAAGATAAGGTGATGAAAGATTGGATATCAGATTGGAGGGAGAGAGTATGGAGGAGGTGAATGCATTCAGATATTTGGGAGTGGACGTGTCCACCGATGGGTCTATGAAAGATGAGGTGAATCATAGAATTGATGAGGGAAAAGGGTGAGTGGTGCACTTAGGAGTCTGTGGAGACAAAGAACTTTGTCCTTGGAGGTAAAGAGGGGAATGTATGAGAGTATAGTTTTACCAACGCTCTTATATGGGTGTGAAAGCATGGGTGATGAATGTGCAGCGAGGAGAAGGCTGAGGCAGTGGAGATGTTATGTCTGAGGGCAATGTGTGGTGTGAATATAATGCAGAGAATTCGTAGTTTGGAAGTTAGGAGGAGGTGAGGGATTACCAAAACTGTTGTCCAGAGGGCTGAGGAAGGGTTGTTGAGGTGGTTCGGACATGTAAGAGAATGGAGCAAAAAGAAAGACTTTAAAAGGTTCAGTCTGTAGTGGGAAAGGAAAGGGGGGTAGGGGTCGGCCTA
>NC_069424.1:50862701-50900092 GCF_026875155.1 Cherax quadricarinatus
TGGGGGACTCAACAATCAACATTTGCACCGGGTGTGGAAGTGTGAATTGCTCATTACACTATAATTTGTTTATGATTTCATTACCTTTGTAACTTGTGAGCTCATTACCTTTGTACTTAGTTCAGCTATCATAACTTTGGGGCCCCAGTCCCTGGACCCATTACGTACCTCTGTAATCTGTAAATACCTTTGAAACTTGTCATGATTGTGACCAGACCTACCTGGAGTTCATTACCTTTGTAAATTGTGAGTTCATTACCTTTGTAAATTGTGAGTTCATTACCTCTGTAACTTGCTCAGCTATCAAAACTTTGGAGTCCAGTCCCTGGACCAATTATGTACCTCTGTAATCTTTTGACTACCGCCCACAGGATGGGTATGGGGTGCATAATAAACATATTAAACTAACTAAACACTGTAGAGAAGGAGGCTTCGGCTTTGGTGTTGGCTGTGCAGAAATTTGAAGTTTATATCAGTGCTTCCCCACATCCTGTAATAGTGTATAGTGACCATAACCCTCTGAGGTTTTTGAAAAGAATGAGACACCACAAAGACTCTTAAGATGGGTTTTGTTCCTACAGCCTTTTAATTTGGAAGTTAAATATATAAAAGGCTCAGAGAATGTGGTTGCTGATGCTCTCTCTAGATGTTTCATGTAGATGCATGGTGCGTACATAGTGTTTGTCATGTGCTGACCTTGTTGTTTTTGCAGTGGTGAACTCTCGGTGAGCCTGAGTACTCTCTACCAGAGATCTGACTGTGAAGGAGTCGAGTCGGAGCCAAAAGTATGACGAGGGTCAGTGTGTACGTAAATGTGAGTTGAGGCAGTGGTTGACAACCTTCAGCAGCATGATTATTATAATCAAAGGGGAAGCGCTAGCATGAGACGTTCAGGAAGGTATGTGATGTTGTGTCTTGGTGTGCTCTATATACAAACGGCCCGACGATTTGCCTTTGTGGTCCCTTGGACCCCTTCATGTTCTATGTCAGCCTCCTTTTCATAAGTTTGGAGGATCTGTGTGGAGTGGGACCTCGGAAGATGGGCTTAAGTGCCTGACCATGTTAAGGATCGTGAGTGTTGAATGGAAGTCTAACTATTGGTTCCGCCACCAAGTGAGAGACACCTTGACATGTTTTGTGAAGTTTCCTGCCTGGTGAACACCTGACTGCTCTGGGTTTGGCTCTACTCTCGTCTCCTGATCAGGAAGATGCCACCCTGGAGTACCAGTTGCTTACTGGATTACCGCAGCAGAGGCACAGGCCTGTTGGTGCAGGCTTTAACAGTGGGCATTGTGTGCAAATTTTGCATTGTAATGTGTATTGTTTTTAAAAGCCACTAAAATTGTAAATAGTTACACCCTTGAGTATATGGGTATAGTTAAAATGCTTTTCTAAAAAAATCTGCAATCTGTTGTAAATAACAGTAAAGTGAAGAGTAGTTATGGTGCTGGGAAATATGTAGTATTTCTAGTAGTCTTGCTTATCGCCTTCAGACTTAAGCAATATACTTTTTACTAGCCGTATCCTGAGGGACACAGCTAGCTTTTGTGAGACTTCGTCTGGAGGTGGGGGTGTTATGGGGCTATAGGACCCAACATGTATTTATAAGTAACAGTTACTCTGGAATACCTAATTATATTGAATTGATGGGGACTCAGTTCTAAATGTCATAAGGGCTAATCAACCTTATGACTGAGAGGCAGCTGGGTCAAGCCTTTTTCTCAATATAATAGGTTATACTATAGACACACACACACAATTTAAACAAGTAGTTTATAAAGTTGTATTTCTTTTTGTAACAGTAAAATAAGGTATAGTAGAATTGTGGTAACAAGAGAACTGTGCTTGGCAACAGTCTTTTGTTTTGGTGGGAGGAGTTTAGCTAGGCTCCTCCCTCTTCCCTTGTCTCTCTCTCTCTTCCCTTGTTGACATGGAGGTGGCAAGATCTCTGGGTCCTTATTTCTATCTTTTGGGGCATTATGTGTGCTCCAGGGGTGAGTTTTTATAACTTAAGTTGTAGCCACCATACCCAGGGTGAATAAAGTGTGTCAAAACACTGGTTAGCCCAGAGTTATCAAGAAGAGACAAGGGCAAATTGTTGAGATACACAATGTGGAGAATAGCTATGGAGTGTGTAGATCTTTGTTTTGAAAATGCGAGGCTGTAATTGTATATTCTGTACATATCTATTGAGAATACAGTTATATTTTTATAGTAGTAGTTTACATAACCTGTGAAGAGGGCTGGTGAAAGGATATCAGAGACACTCAAGATGATCAGCCATGATGTATTACCCCTAGACTGATAAGGCCATTAAGCAAAAAACTACCCCACACTAGAACATGTAGTGAGAACCTTACTATCAAAGTAATAAGGGACAAGCCAACGTAATACTTGGACCATTTACAAAGTCACACAAACCAGAAAATAGAGCAGGACGGCTATATATAGGCAGGAAGAGGCGGTGGTGGTAGTAGTAGTAGTAGTAGTAATAGTAGTAGTAATAGTAGTAGTAGTAGTAGTAGTAGTAGTAGTAGTAGTAGTAGTAGAAGTAGTAGTAGTAGTAGAAGAGGTAGTGGTAGTAGTGGGAAAAAGGAGGATGAGCCAATCAAATACAAAGGAAGGGGAGCACTGCAAGGGAGCTAGGTGCTCACAGAGGGAGAGCAAGCACACAGAGGTGGGTGAAAGGGGAAGTGGGTGAAATAAATAAAGAAGGAATAGAAACATGAGACAAAAGAAGACAACCCAGAGGAGAAAAAGGAAAGATAAAAGGGGGGAAGAAAAAGAAAAAGGAAAAAAAAAAAGAAAAAATGAGGAGTCAGGTTAAGTCACGGGGTTTTTGAATTTTGGAGCTTTTTAAATGTAGGGGGAGGGGAAAGGATCTACAGAGACAAACCCAGGGAAAGATTCTACAATAAATTTGGTATTGAAGGATTCAACTAGCGGGCTGTTCGAGTTGGAAATAGGGAAGCGTTTTAGCGAAGCCAGTCAATAGGATGGTATTCCCCCCCCAATCCCTCCCACCCCCTTTTATATACTACTACTCCCACCACCACCTCTTCCTCCCTATAATACCCTTTCCTGCTCCTTTTTTTTCTGGTAGTGTGATTTTTGTAATTATTTTATATAAAAAAAAAGAAGTGCTAGCACAAGGGCTATAAGTGCTGCAGGGCGGAAGGAGAAGGGTATCAGGTGGCAAAAGGAGATGGATCAGTATAGGTTACGGAGAACAGCGGGCAGTGGATGGTGAAAGGGAAAAAAGGGGCAGCAAGAGATGGTACAAAGGGTGAGGGGGTCGAAAGGATCTCATCAGAGTTTGTGCGTAAAAGTCGTTGAAAATTTTTTAAATAAAACAAGAAGCGTAACCAAAAGGGCTATACAGCGCTGAGGGTAGGGAAGGAAGCGGGGTATTGGATGGTAAAAGGGGAGGAGGGATGATCAGGGGTTCAAAAAACGCGGGGGCAGGGGATAGTAGGGGGGAGAGGGAGAAAGGTTTGAAGTAAAAAGGGCGAAGGTATCAGAATTTGTGAGAAAGTCGTTGTTGTCAAAAGTCATGAGAGGTCTGGATGAAAGGTTGGTCCATCAGCGAGAAGGGAAGGAAAGGAGAGCAGCGGGGGCGAAGACGAGACAGGGGTTTTAAATTCTGGTGTCTTTGATGGGGGGCAGTCCAACGAAATGGGGCTGACTGAAAAAGGGTTAATTCTCACAGAGGGAGCAAAAACCCTCCCCCTGAGATATCATGAGTAAGAGAGTAGGGCCCAAATGCAAAGCGGGAGGGGGAGAAGCCCCCAACCCTCGACACTGGTGAAAAGAAGACGGGTAACCTTACTCGGTTTAATAGATTGAAGTTTTTGCGGATAGTAGCCAACGTTGTTGCCAAGGGTGTAAAGGTGGGAAGATTTGAGAAAAAATATCCGTAAATGGAATCCCTCTATAAGAAATGGTAGGTCATGTATGCTGCCCCGGCAGCAGGCTCCCTGTTCATTGCCCTGTACGTCAACATGACCGGGACCAACAAAAAACAAATCTTTTGCTTGGTAAGATACAGCGTACCCAAAGTTGGTACGGAGGACTAAGGGGTGAGATGTATAAAATTTTTGTATAGTGTAAAGCATAAGGGAAAAGTCTGAGAAAACCCAAATGATGCACAGGCATAGATGAATACGGAAAAGTGCTGTAAGGTGCATAAAAATTAGTGAAAAAATATAGCCGAAGATGTAATTCCCCTTGTACAACGCTGTGGGAAAAACCTGGGGAAACCCTCCCCGTCAAAAACTTAGAGCCATCGTGTACACGCAAGGCTGAGAATGAGAGTAAAAGTGGTCCGAAAAAGGAGCGGGAAGCGCCGTGGGTTTTGGGCTTTTGGCAGGGAGGGAGAAAGAACAGACTCAAACCTGGAATTTCCCGGGGGGTGGGAAAAAGTGAGATGCTACTGTAATGGGAAGGTGGTAGTTGAAGAGAAGAAAGGCAAATGAAGGCAAGAGGAAGGGACGGAGTAAACAGGGGTGGCGAAAAATAAAGTGTCTACTAACATCAGTGACCTTTTCTTAAAGGGAAGGATTGCGGAGATCATGAGTGTACATAGTGCGCAGGGGCAAGGGCATCACGGCGATGGAAAAGGAGGGAAATGTTCGCTTCTGCATAGAGGCTCTCGACAGGGGAAGGGGAGCGAAAAGCACCAAGGCATAAACGTAACCCGGGGTGATAAATGGGGAAAGGCCCTAAGGGGGTAGCGGAATGCGCTGAATAGTTTGGGTCCCCAATCAAGTTTCGATAAATAAGGGTGGAATGTGGGGAAAGGGGGGTTTCGCGATCAGTCCCCATAAAAAGATGAGCAGGGGTTTTAAAAAGGTTCAGCCGGGTGTGACGTTGCCTTCGGAGGTAATGTGAGGGTTTCCCGGATACCTACGATCAAAGAGGAGGCCAGAACTTCAGGATAGGGAGCCTAGAGGTAAAAGGATGATCGGAGAGACAGAGCTTGTGAAATAAATTTTGGGGGGTTTTTGGCTGGAAAAATTTAAACCCACATGGGTGGCCAAATTTGGGAAAAAGGTGACTGTTTGGAGAGAAAATGTAATGAGGTGACAGTCAGTGCCTGCACAGGCAAAAGGAAGTATCAACATAGAGTGTGACCCCAAAATTTGATGGAAAATAGAGGCCAAATCATTAAAAGCAAGGAGAAAAAGTGTTTGCTAGAACACATCCCTGGGGGGCCCTTCAGCTTGGATAAAATCCGGGGAGGCACATTATTAACCCCAAACGAAATGCCTGTCAGTTAAAAAAATTCTTAAGGAAGGAGGTAGATTGCCCGAAGGCCTAAGGAGGGGCTTGGGTTAAAAAAATTTACCCCAAGTTGTGTCATAGCCTTCTCAAGGTCAAGTCGTTGTAAAGAAGTAACGAGGAGTAGGATTAAAGGGGGCCATCAGCAAGAAGGGAGGTAAAGAGGAGTAGAAGAGGGGACAATGACGGAGGTAAAATTTTGCGTGTTTGTTGAAGAGAGGGGGCAGTCTAAAGAATGTGGGTAATCGATCGGGAACTTTACACTGCTCACAGAGAGGAAAGGGTTTTCCTTCCTGAGTCCATGAGTAAAATGGTGTGGCCATGCGAAGGCGGGAGAGAGGGTCTCCCCAAAATCGGCATGATGACAAAAGACGGCCCGTAACCCTTTCTGGTTTAATAGAATGAAGTACCCCACCCAAACAGGTTGACCAAATTGTTTCCCAAAGGGTGTGAAGGTGGGCAGCTATTGCAACAAAAAAAGTCCAAAAAAAAGGAACCCTCTATAGGAAATGGTAGGTAGTACTGTGACCCGCGCAGTGTCTGCCTGTTTATTGCCTGTACGTCGACAAAGACCAGGGCCAAAAAACAACTTTTGCTTGGGAGAGTCGGAAGCAAAGTTGGATCAGAGAACTAGGGGGGGAGATGCATCAAATTTTTTTTGTAGCCTGTTGACTAAAGGGTCTGAGATACAACAAATGTGACAAGGCATAGTGCATAGAATAAGAGCTGCAGAATGGCTACAATTCGAGTAAAATGCTAGCCCCAAGATGTAAATGCCCCCGCCGACGTGTCCGGAAACAGTGCTGCGAACCCACACCATCAAAGACTTGAGCCATTCTGTCCGCGATGGATGAGAAAGAGATGGGTGTCGAAAAAGAGGTGGTAAGCCACCATAGGCGTTGGGCTTTGGCAAAGGGGGGGTGAGAAAGAAAAGACCCGACAGTGCAACTTCCAGGGGGGTAGGGGGAAAATGAGATGTAATGAAAATTAAAGGTGGTACGAAGGGAAAAACAAAAGCGAATGTAGGCGAAGAGAAAAAAAAACGGAGCAAACAGGGGGGGCGAAAAAATAAAGAATGTCTATAATATGGTGACTTCTATAAATGGAAGGATTGTGGAGATCGTGGGGAAAGGGACTAGTAGCGAGGCAATGGGCATTACAGCGAACAGACAAGGTGGAACTTCGCTTCTGCTTTGAGGTTCAAAAAGGCGAAGAGCGAAAAACACCAAGGGATCAAAGTAATCCTTGGTGATGGTGGGGGTTAAAGGGTTTGAGAGAGTTGGACCCCTGAATGATCTGGTCACCCTAATCGAGTTTCGAAAAAAAACGAGGGTGAATGAGGCAAGCAGAAGTTCGACGATCAGCTCCCCAGGAAAGATGAGCAAGGGGTTTTTAAAAAGGGTTTTGCCGGCTGGACAAGTTCCTTTAGAGAGGTAAAGTGAGGTTTCCAGGATAACCCAGTCAAAAGAAGGCCAGAAATGCTGATCAGTTCGGGGTAGGGAGCCATAGAGATCAAAAGGGTGATCAGAGGACAGGCGTTAGTGAAAAAAATTTGGTGAGTTTTGGTACTGGAAAATTTAAAACCCCCGATGGTGGGCCCAAATGGAAACACAGCGGCGCTGCTGGAGAGAAACGCAATGGATGACAGTCAGCGCCTGCAAAAAACAATAGCGAAGTCTCAATATAGAAATGGGACAGGAGCCCGGGGCAGGAGGTATTCACCTTCAATTTCCTATTTTTTCCGGGCGTTTCTCATAGAGGGAAACAGAGGTGATGGTGGAAAATAGTCTTGCTAGAAGTGCGTTTGTCATGGATGACCGGCGAGCGTCGCCCCTTCGCTTAAAACAAGAAAGTTTCATTGGTTCTATTGTATTGGTACCTGCCCTTTGCGTGCGTTTCAAAAGTACTGCCGAGCACAAGCAGGAGACCCCCAAGGGGCACTTTGAGAATGCCCGTGAGTTTTGGGGGAATAGAATGGAAGCTGCGGTATAAACTGCGTTGAGAAAAGGGTAGGAGCTATCAAGGAGGGTGAAGAAAGGAAACCCCACAAAAAACTGTGAGTTGCGATAAAGGTCCCCAAATTTTCCGATTTTAAAATTTCCCGCGAGGGTACGGAAAGGTGGTGTTGAAAGGAAGTAAGAATTTGGAAAATGATCACTGCCCTGTAAGTCGGTAGAAACAAACCAGGGAAATCTAGTGCAGTGGGGAAAAGCAGAATGTCGATGAGGAGGAAAAATGGTACGAGGATCAAATGGGGGGATTAACCATATTTAAAAAAGGAGGGGGGGGAGGGCGAGAAAAGCCCCCAATGGATGCTTGCGAGCACAATGAGCCCCCCCCGAGGAATGGTGGCGTTAAAATCACCCGTAACAGAAGGGTGGTGGGTTTAAAAGAAAGGAAAATTGGAAGAAAAAGTCGAGAAAGGGGAGAGATATGAAGAACATATTGTAAACCATTATTCAAGGGATAGGGCTGCGGTAATGCAGCGAGGTATTACTGGAGTTTCCCGGAGAGGTTCCAGGGGTCAAGCCCTGCGGCAAGGTCGTGACCCGGCCTCCCGGGGGATCAGGCCTGATAACCAGGGTGTTGTGCTGGGTGCACGCAAAACCCAAAGTACGAGCCACAGCCGGGTGATCAGGAACGATTTTAGGGCTTGTCCAGTGCCAGCTTGAAGACTGCCAGGGGTCTGTTGGTAATCCCCCTTATGTATGCTGGGAGGCAGCTGAACAGTCTCGGGCCCCTGACACTTATTGTATGGTCTCTTAACATGCTAGTGACACCCCTGCTTTTCATTGGGGGGATGTTACATCGTCTGCCAAGTCTTTTGCTTCCGTAGTGAGTGATTTTCGTGTGCAAGTTCGGTACTAGCCCCTCTAGGATTTTCCAGGTGTATATAATCATGTATCTCTCCCGCCTGCGTTCCAGGGAATACAGGTTCAGGAACCTCAAGCGCTCCCAGTAATTCAGGTGTTTTATCTCCGTTATGCACGTCGTGAAGGTTCTCTGTACATTTTCTAGGTCAGCAATTTCACCTGCCTTGAAAGGTGCTGTTAGTGTGCAGCAATATTCCAGCCTAGATAGAACAAGTGACCTGAAGAGTATCATCATGGGCTTGGCCTCCCTAGTTTTGAAGGTTCTCATTATCCATCCTGTCATTTTTCTAGCAGATGCAATTGATACAATGTTATGGTCCTTGACTCAAGAAATCGTAATGACACGATTGCAAACAAACCATACCCCCGGCCGGGATTGAACCCGCGGTCATAGAGTCTCAAAACTCCAGCCCGTCGCGTTAGCCACTAGACCAGCTAGCCACAATAAGATTCATCCAACTAGGTATATTTCTACACCATAGGAAGGTTAGCACAGGCACCACTGTGACCACAAATGCAAGTTTTTACAGACGAATCCCCAGCTAGCGTGGCCGTGACGAACTCTAGCTCAAGTCCCTTTACTGCCGTCAACATGACTCAAGAAATCGTAATGACACGATTGCAAACAAACCATACCCCTGGCCGGGATTGAACCCGCGGTCATAGAGTCTCAAAACGCCACGCTACCTGGAGATTCGTCTGTAAAAACTTGCATTTGTGCTCACAGTGGTGCCTGTGCTAACCTTCCTATGGTGTAGAAATATACCTAGTTGGATGAATCTTATTGTGGCTAGCTGGTCTAGTGGCTAACGCGACGGGCTGTAGTTTTGAGACTCTATGACCGCGGGTTCAATCCCGGCCGGGGGTATGGTTTATGGTCCTTGAAGGTGAGATCCTCCGACATGATCACTCCCAGGTCTTTGACGTTGGTGTTTCGCTCTATTTTGTGGCCAGAATTTGTTTTGTACTCTGATGAAGATTTAATTTCCTCATGTTTACCATATCTGAGTAATTGAAATTTCTCATCGTTGAACTTCATATTGTTTTCTGCAGCCCACTGAAAGATTTGGTTGATGTCCGCATGGAGCTTTGCAGTGTCTGCAATGGAAGACACTGTCATGCAGATTCGGGTGTCGTCTGCAAAGGAAGACACGGTGCTGTGGCTGACATCCTTGTCTATGTCGGATATGAGGATGAGGAACAAGATGGGAGCGAGTACTGTGCCTTGTGGAACAGAGCTTTTCACCGTAGCTGCCTCGGACTTTACTCTGTTGAAGACTACTCTCTGTGTTCCGTTAGTGAGGAAATTATAGATCCATCGACCGACTTTTCCTGTTATCCCTTTAGAACGCATTTTGTGCGCTATTACGCCATGGTCACACTTGTCGAATGCTTTTGCAAAGTCTGTATATATTACATCTGCATTCTTTTTATCTTCTAGTGCATTTAGGACCTTGTCGTAGTGATCCAATAGTTGAGACAGACAGGAGCGACCTGTTCTAAACCCATGTTGCCCTGGGTTGTGTAGCTGATGGGTTTCTAGATGGGTGGTGATCTTGCTTCTTAGGACCCTTTCAAAGATTTTTATGATATGGGATGTTAGTGCTATCGGTCTGTAGTTCTTTGCTGTTGCTTTACTGCCCCCTTTGTGGAGTGGGGCTATGTGTGTTGTTTTTAGTAACTGTGGGATGACCCCCGTGTCCATGCTCCCTCTCCATAGGATGGAAAAGGCTTGTGATAGGGGCTTCTTGCAGTTCTTGATGAACACAGAGTTCCATGAGTCTGGCCCTGGGGCAGAGTGCATGGGCATGTCATTTATTGCCTGTTCGAAGTCATTTGGCGTCAGCATAACATCGGATAGGCTTGTGTTAACCAAATTTTGTGGCTCTCTCATAAAAAATTCGTTTTGATCTTCGACTCTCAGTCTGGTTAGCGGCTTGCTAAAAACTGAGTCATATTGGGACTTGAGTAGCTCACTCATTTCCTTGCTGTCATCTGTGTAGGACCCATCTTGTTTACCTGGAGTTTACCTGGAGAGAGTTCCGGGGGTCAACGCCCCCGCGGCCCAGTCTGTGACCAGGCCTCCTGCTGGATCAGAGCCTGATCAACCAGGCTGTTGCTGCTGGCTGCACGCAAACCAACGCACGAGCCACAGCCCGGCTGATCCGGAACTGACTTTAGGTGCTTGTCCAGTGCCAGCTTGAAGACTGCCAGGGGTCTGTTGGTAATCCCCCTTATGTGTGCTGGGAGGCAGTTGAACAGTCTCGGGCCCCTGACACTTATTGTATAGTCTCTTAACGTGCTAGTGACACCCCTGCTTTTCATTGGGGGGATGGTGCATCGTCTGCCAAGTCTTTGCTTTCGTAGTGAGTGATTTTCGTGTGCAAGTTCGGTACTAGTCCTCTAGGAATTTCCAGGTGTATATAATCATGTATCTCTCCCTCCTGCGTTCCAGGAAATACAGGTTTAGGAACCTCAAGCGCTCCCAATAACTGAGGTGTTTTCTCTCCGTTATGCGCGCGTGAAAGTTCTCTGTACATTTTCTAGGTCGGCAATTTCACCTGCCTTGAAAGGTGCTGTTAGTGTGCAGCAATATTCCAGCCTAGATAGAACAAGTGACCTGAAGAGTGTCATCATGGGCTTGGCCTCCCTAGTTTTGAAGGTTCTCATTATCCATCCTGTCATTTTTCTAGCAGATGCGATTGATGCATGTTATGGTCCTTGAAGGTGAGATCCTCCGACATGATCACTCCAGGTCTTTGACGTTGGTGTTTCGCTCTATTTTGTGGCCAGAATTTGTTTTGTACTCTGATGAAGATTTAATTTCCTCATGTTTACCATATCTGAGTAATTGAAATTTCTCATCGTTGAACTTCATTGTTTTCTGCAGCCCCTGAAAGATTTGGTTGATGTCCGCATAGAGCTTTGCAGTGTCTGCAATGGAAGACACTGTCATGCAGATTCGGGTGTCGTCTGCAAAGGAAGACATGGTGCTGTGGCTGACATCCTTGTCTATGTCGGATATGAGGATGAGGAACAAGATGGGAGCGAGTACTGTGCCTTGTGGAACAGTGCTTTTCACCGTAGCTGCCTCGGACTTTACTCTGTTGACGACTACTCTCTGTGTTCTGTTAGTGAGGAAATTATAGATCCATCGACCGACTTTTCCTGTTATTCCTTTAGCACGCATTTTGTGCGCTATTACGCCATGGTCACACTTGTCGAAGGCTTTTGCAAAGTCTGTATATATTACATTTGCATTCTTTTTGTCTTCTAGTGCATTTAGGACCTTGTCGTAGTGATCCAATAGTTGAGACAGACAGGAGCAACCTGTTCTAAACCCATGTTGCCCTGGGTTGTGTAACTGATGGGTTTCTAGATGGGTGGTGATCTTGCTTCTTAGGACCCTTTCAAAGATTTTTATATGGGATGTTAGTGCTATTGGTCTGTAGTTCTTTGCTGTTAGGTAAGACACATATGCAACAGTTAGACAACTTTATTCCGAAACGTTTCGCCTACACAGTAGGCTTCTTCAGTCGAATACAGAAAGTAGGCAGGAACAGTAGAGATGTGAAGACGATGTAATCAGTCCATCACCCTTAAAGTCGTAGAATTTGAGGTTGTCAGTCCCTCGGCCTGGAGAAGTTCAGTTCCATAGTCAGGAACTATCTGAAGATCAAGCGACAGTGGTGAGACTTAAATACTGTCGGAAGGAGAGGTGCAGGGTAGTAGTAGTAGTAGTAGTAGTAGTAGTAGTAGTGAGAGGCAACTGAGAGGTCATGTCCCTCTCAGATCCAACCTTTTTCACTTTAAAAGCTTGTCCAAGGTGTTTTCTGTACCCAAAATGCCACGTGTTGCAGTGTCTGACAAGATGAACATCAAAATGGTATACAAATACCGACAGGGTTGTTAGGTAAGACACATATGCAACAGTTAGACAACTTTATTCCGAAACGTTTCGCCTACACAGTAGGCTTCTTCAGTCGAATACAGAAAGTAGGCAGGAACAGTAGAGATGTGAAGACGATGTAATCAGTCCATCACCCTTAAAGTCGTAGAATTTGAGGTTGTCAGTCCCTGGGCCTGGAGAAGTTCATTTCCCATAGTCAGGAAAATCTGAAAAAACAAGCGACAGTGGGAGACTTAAATACTGTCGGGAAAGGGGAGGTCAGGGTATAGTATAGTATAGTAGTAGTAGTTTAGAAGGGGATGAGAGGGCATGCCTCTCAGGTTTAAAACTCTCCTTAAAACTTTCATGTTTTCCCCGTACAAGTTTCCATGTGCTTTTCTTCAGATAACCTCAAATGAACTTCCCAGGGAGGGACACAATCAAATTTAGACTTTTATTCGAAACGTTTCCCTCACGTTTGCCTCTTTTTGTTTTGATAAGAATTGGAGGGAAAAAGTTTGGAAAATGTTGCTAACTGTTGAAAATTTTGGGTTTCCTCAACCTTTGGATTTTAAAATTTAGTTCATTTGTCAGACACTGCAAAGGGGGGGCCGGAAAAAAACATTGGGGAAAGTTTTAAGTGAGAAGGGTTGGACTGAGAGGGACTGACCTCTCAGGTTTCTCTCACTACTACTACAAATCTACTACTACTACCCTGCACCTCTCCTTCCACAGTATTTAAAATCTCCGCCCGCGCTTGATCTTCAGATAGTTTCCTTATGGAAATAACTTCTCCAGCCCAGGGGCTGACAACCCAAATTCTACGACTTTTAAGGGGGATGGACTGATTTCATCGTCTTCAATCTCACTGTTCCCGCCTACTTTCTTATTCGCGAAAAGCCCATGTTAGGCAAAAAGTTTCGGGAAAAAAATTTTTCTAAATGTTGCATATTGTTTTTTAACAACCTGTCGGTTTTGTAACCATTTTGGTTATTTGTCAGACACGCAACACGTGGGATCTTGGGACGAAAACACCTTGGACAAGCTTTTCAAGTGAGAAGGGTTGATCTGAGAGGGACATGACCTCTCAGTTTGCCTCTCACTACTACTACTACTACTACTACTACTACTACTATCCTGCACCTCTCCTTCCGACAGTATTTAAGTCTCCGCACTGTCGCTTGATCTTCAGATAGTTCCTGACTATGGAACTGAACTTCTCCAGGCCGAGGGACTGACAACCTCAAATTCTACGACTTTAAGGGTGATGGACTGATTACATCGTCTTCACATCTCTACTGTTCCTGCCTACTTTCTGTATTCGACTGAAGAAGCCTACTGTGTAGGCGAAACGTTTTGGAATAAAGTTGTCTAACTGTTGCATATGTGTCTTACCTAACAACCTGTCGGTATTGTATACCATTTTGAAGTTCTTTGCTGTTGCTTTACTGCCCCCTTTGTGGAGTGGGGCTATGTCTGTTGTTTTTAGTAACTGTGGGACGACCCCCGTGTTCATGCTCCCTCTCCATAGGATGGAAAAGGCTCGTTTAAGTAGGGGCCCAATACTGGATGTTGTTCTCGACTTTGATTTGGCATAGGAGAAGAAATACTTCAGGTTTCTTTCGATTTCATTTATGGCTTTTAGTTCTTCCCACGATTCCTGACTCCTATAAGATTCCTTTAGCTTGAGTTCGATGCTTGCTATTTCTCTGACCAGTGTCTCCCTACGCATTTCAGATATGTTGACCTGTTTTAGCCGCTCTGTTATTCTTTTCCGTCGCCTGTAAAGGGAGCGCCTGTCTCTATTTTACATCTACTCCTCCTCTTTTTTTTGAGGAATAATCCTTGTGCATACATCGAGTGCCACCAAGTTAATCTGTTCTAGGCATACGTTGGGGTCTGTGTTGCTTAGTATATCTTCCCAGCTTATATCGGTTAGGACTTGGTTTACTTGGTCCCACTTTATGTTTTTGTTATTGAAGTTGAATTTGGTGAATGCTCCCTCATGGCTAGTCTCATTATGTCGGTCTGGGGCTCCATGCATACATGTCTGAACCTCAATTATGTTGTGATCTGAGTATATTGTTTTTGATATGGTGACATTTCTTATCAGATCATCATTGTTAGTGAAGATGAGGTCTAGTGTATTCTCCAGTCTAGTAGGCTCTATTATTTGCTGGTTTAAGTTGAATTTTGTGCAGAGATTTAAAATTATTATTATTATAATCAAAAAGAAGCGCTAAGCCACAAGGACTATACAGCGCTGCAGGGCAGGAAGGAAGCGAGGGCATCAGATGGCAAAAGGGAGATGGATGAGTAATAGGTTACGGATAACAGCGGGGCAGTGGATGGTGAAAGGGTAAAGGGCAGAAAGAGATGAACTAAAAAGGGGCTGAGGGGGGTGAGAAAAGATCATCAGAGTTTGGGGAAAAATCGTCGTTGCAAGAATCAATGAGAGATCAGGATTAAAGGGGGCCCATCAGAAAGGGGGAAGGTAAGGAGAGGAGTAGAACGAAGCGACGTTGGAGTAAATTTGCGTGCTCGTTGATGGGGGGCAGTCTAACAAAATGGGCAATCGAACGGGAAACTTGACACTGCTCACAGAGAGGAACGGGGTGCCTCCCATGAGATACCCATGAGTAAGCGAGGTGCCCAAAATGCGAAGGCGGGGAGAGAGTGGTTCCCCCCAAACCTGGGCCTGATGAAAAAAAGACGGCCAGTCCCCTATGCTCTTTTTAATAGAATGAAGTTTTTTAGGCAGAGTTGCCAAGTTGTTCCCAAGGGGCAAAGGTGGGTTTGCTATTGCAGCAAAATAGCCCAGAAAATGGAACACCTCGATGGGAAAATTTGGGTAGGTCATGTACTGCTGACCGCGCCATTGTTCCCCTGTTCATTGCCTTAGTGACATGCCGGGGACCCAAAAAAAACAAAATCTTTATTTTTGGTAGAGATTGGCTAGCCAAAGAGGGATGGAGAACTAGGGGATGAGATGTATAAAATTTTTCGTTAACCTGTGAGCATAAGGGGTCTGAGCTATAAAAATGATGAAAGGCTGATGGGATACGAGTAAGTGCGCAAGAAGGATACAGTTCAGCAGTAAAAATGCTACTGAAGATAGTAAATGTCCCCGCAGCGCTGCCGGAAACACTGCTGTGAATCCGACCCCGTCTGAAACTTAGAGCCATCTGTGTACACAGGAGGGCATGAGAATGTGTTTGGAAAAGTGTCAAAAAAAAGAGACGGGAAGCCCCGTAGGCATTGAGTTTTGAAAAGGGGATGAGAAAGGAACAGACCCGAACGCTGGAATTTCCGGGGGGGGTGGGGAAAAGTGAGATGCTACATGAAATAAAAAGGTGGTAACTGAAGGGAAGACAAGAGTGAATGTAGGCAAAGAAAAAAGGGAGGGAGCAAAGGGGGGGGAAAAAAACAATAAAAATGTCTCTAATTCGGTGACCATTCTATAAAGGGAAGGATTTGTAGATCGTGAGAGCGAAATAGTAGCGAAGGCAAGGGGCTCATGGCGATCAGACAAGATGGAAATTCGCTTTGTTAGAGGCTCTCAAGGGGAAACGAAAAGCACCAAGGCAAAATGTAACCTTGGTGATCGATAGAGTTAAGGCAAGAGAGAGTAGGGGAAGGGCCGGGGAAAAAATTTGGTCCCCATAATCGAGTTTCGATAAAACAAGGGCTGAATGTAGGGGAAGCAAGTTCGACGACAGCTCCCAGGAAAGATGGCAAGGGGTTTTTAAGAAGGTTTAGCCGGCTGGAAAAGTTCCCTTCAGAGAGGTTATGTGGGGGGTTTCCGGGAAAACCCGCGGTAAAAGAGAAGGCCTAAAACCTGACTGTATCACGTTCGGGGATACGGGAGCCATAAGATCAAGGATGATTGGAGATAACAAGCACTAGTGAAAGAAATTTGGGGGTTTTTTGTACTTAAAAATTTTAAACCCATGCTGGTGGCCCAAGTGGAAACACGGTCGACCGCATGCTGGAGAGAAACTGCAAAAAAGTGAAGTCGGCCTGCACAAAAATAGCGAAGTCTAACATAGGTGATGACCAAAATTTTGGGTGGAAAAAAAGGGGCCCCAAATTTTTTATGCAAGGAAAAAAAGTGTTGTGTTTGAACACATCCCTGTGGACACCTTCAGCTTGGACGAAGCCCGGGGAAAGAACTTATTGACTCGAACACGGAAATGTCTGTCATTTAAAAAGTTCAAAAGGAAAGGGAGGGTAGATTGCCCGGGGGCCTAAGGAATGGCGGGGCCAAAATATTATACCCCCAAAGTTTGTTTCCCTTCCAAGGTCAAAAAATGGCAATAATGGTGTTTTTCTAAAGGCATTCGAAATATGTTCCAAGCGTAGTAGGGGTCTAGGTAGAACGCCCTTACGAAAGCCATATTGCGGGAGAACTTTTTTGGTTTCTTAAATACCACTTTAAAAACGTCGATTTACAGACGTTCCTATTTGCAAACTCACTACTAAGGCGATGGGGCGATAGTGGGAGGCATCATGTCCTGTGTCCCCCGGTTTGGGGAAAAAGGGAGAAAATGGCAATTTCCACAGCGGGGGGAAGAACCCCTTGTGCCAAATAAGATTGAGAGGTGTAAGGGGATAAAAGGGCTGACCGATGAAAATGTTGTAAATACGAATATGAATGTAGTACCCCCCCCAGTGCCGATGATCGGCAAGCAGAGCGTTGCCTCAGTTTTTGAAGTGTAAAAGGAAATTTATACTGTTTCTCTGAGAAAGAAAAGCCCAAAAGGGTACAAAAACTCTGGCAGACTTTGAGGAAAGAAACGAGGGTAGTGGAGCCCTGGGGAAATACGGACCGATGTGTGCCAAGTTCAAGGGCAACGTCGAGAGGGTTTGCTACATCAACCCCAGCCCCCCGTAGAAAAGGGTGGGTCAGGAGGTATTTACCCCAATTTCCTCATTTTTTCCAATGCATATAAAGAAGCAGAGGTGAGGGTGGAACATAGTCTCGCCAACAAGTGTTTTAGCTTCACGGATGACACGGCGAGCGATCCACGCTTCTTTTAAAATCAAAAAGTTCTCAGGGTTCTATTGAAAACCGGTCCTGCCCCATGCGCACGTTTAAAATGTACTGCACGAGCCAAGAGGAGACCCCAAGGCAGACTTTGAGAATGCGCCTGGGTTTGGGTATAGAATGAAAAAAGCTGGGGTATAAACTGACGTCGAGAAGTGTGTAGGGCTCTTCAATGGAGGATGAAAAAAGGAACCTCCTAAAAGCAGTGAGGTGTGAGTAAGACCCCCAATTTGCCCGATCAAAATTGCCAGCGAGGTACGAAAGGGGGTGAATGGGAAGGGCAGAAAAGAATGATCGGAAAATGTCGCGTCATGTAACGGGTAGAAGTAGGTAAAGCTAGTGCAGTGGAGGAAGAGCAGACTGATAGTCGATGCAAGAGAGAGTATGGTACGGGGATAAAATGGGGGGGAGTACCGTATTTAAAATGGGGGGGTGAAGGCGAGAAAAGCCCCCAAACTGAATGCCACATGAGTCACAATGAGACCCCCCCCCGAGGAAATGGTGGGCTTTAAAAATCCCCAAAGTAAAAGGGGTGGGGGTAAGGTGAAACAAGAAAGGAAAATCTGGGATAGAAAATCTGAGAAGGAAGGGGTATAAAGAAATATTGTAAAACCCCTTTTTCAAGTGGTAGGGCTGCAGTGTAATGCAGCGAGGTAGGACAAAAGTTGACAGTACGGAATTCATTGGTGAAGAAGGGCACTTTTTTAAAGGTCCCACTGAGAAAGGATCGAAGAATACAATAAATTATAGCCTGAGATAGGTTTGGAAAACAGCCAGTTAATTTTGGGTTTTTGTAAGCAAGCACCCAAAAGGGGAAAAAACTGGAAAGCAAAATCTGAAGCTCCCCCCGATTACCCCCGAGGGCCCGGGGTATTCCCCCTGTAAAAAGGCCATGTTGGGGATGAAAAAAATTCGGAATCGTAGGTAAAGGCCCCTACGGACTAAGGGTTTGAAAAATCAAGTGTGGTGGCACTGGAAACGTTCAAGTAGCGAAGGGAAAGGAGCTTGCGAAGAATGGGGGGTTTTGAAAATGGGGGAGGGAAGAGAAGGGAAAAGGAAGTGAATCGTGTCCATTTAAGGTTTAGTCTCTGAATATATTCTGAAATGGCTTAAGTGTTTCTGAATTCAAAGTTAGGGAGACCAATTTGGGGTAGAGGGGAGGGTGAGTAAAGATTGGGGACAGTAAGGACTGCACCAAAAATAGAGGGGGGGGGAAAAAGTGAAAAGGGGTGGGGGGAAGTGTGGGGGGGGGACAGAAGGGGAAAACCCGGGAGGTAGGAAGAGGGAGAAACTTTGGGGGGGGAGGGGGGTGGAAGGGATGTACGGGAGGGGGGGAATCTCCACACTTGTAATAGACCAGAGAGAGGGGAAGGAAAACTAGTTAAGAGACTGGAAAGGTAAAATGTGGAGGGGGAAAAGGGGAAGGAAGGGGGAAAGAAGATTTTAGCAAGTGGATTTTTTTGGGCTTTTGAGGAGAGGGGCGATTGTATTAGTGTGTACGGGTTTGCAATACTGGGGCTTGTAGGGAAAGGGCGCGAAGATGTGAGAACAACGAGTTGTAGTTGGGCGTCAGTCCAAGGACAGCAAAAGGATTAGATGCTGAGTGCTATGGGGGGGGTAAAGATGAGGCTGCGAAGAGGGACCCCAGAAGTGGGGGGATTTTGGAAAAAAGAGAATAAGAAAAAGGGGTAGTTCCCTTTGGGGCGGAGGAGTAACGATAGCTAAGGGAACCTTCTGCCTCTTTGAGGCAACATTTCATGGCAAGGCGGGAGTACGGGGTGAGCTTTCATTCAATTAAAGGGAAGATGGAGGTTGACGCAAGATGTTAGAAAGGCGCGGCACCACAGATGGGCATTTTTTCCATAGATCTGCAAATTTCACTGGGTGACCAAAAAGCACAATTTCTAATTGTTCGGTGTAGGTATCACCCCTTTCGAACTTGTAACCGATGTCCCGCGACATAAACAGAGGACGGGAGTTCTCGGCTGTCGAAAGTTAAACGAGCCACATTGCATGAGTAACGTCTCTGCCCACGGGCAGGAAGAACAAAAATGTCTACTTTGAGGATTGGGAGATCCTGGAGTTCCAGCTGTTCAAAAATGTCATTGTCACATGACTGGAAATTCTGTTGGACTATGGTATGGGGCAGAATGACAGTACCACTACAAGAATTGAAAGAAAGATGTTTTTCAAGTGATGGTAGTAGTATCGATATGGGAAAGGAGAGAAAGATCATGAGCTTGGGTAGCATTCTGGACAGTGACAATGCATGTACTCCTCTCGAGAGCATGAAATGAAATATCTATTCCAACATGACGCAGAAGCGCTTTGCCAATACTATGGTCAGAAAGATAGGCAGAAGAAGAAGTCGGTCTTAAAGTAAAGAATTTAGTCCATTGTGTGGTCTGAAATTGAGCGTGGAGAGGAAGTGCATGACCTGTCAGTCTTTTCCGAGTAGAATGGGAAGGTAACGAAGGAACATCATCAGGAGATTGACGTTGGCGTTTAGGAGTAGGACCAGAGTTGTTCCGTCGTGAAACAAGCTGGTGATTCAAAAATTGCCACACCGTAGAGGGAGAGGCCGGAAGCATAGTCAAAGGAGAGCAGAGGTCAGACAAATCGAAGGAGTCAGTCGAAGCCCAGGTACCTGAAGCAGGTGAGGAAACAGCACCAGCAAGAGGTGCAGGGGCATCAGGAGTGTCCAAAGAGTGATCTAAAAACAAGGCAGGGTCAGAATGGGGTGCGGTATCAAGAAGGGGCCGGGGGTAGTGGGTTCATGGATTGGTGTTCTCCATGGTTAGGTTACTCCTTTGCTTTTTGTTTTTAAGAAAAAAAAAGAAAAGAAAATAAAAATAAAAAAAAAGAATAAAAAAAGGGGGGAGCAGGGAGGAATAGTTCTCAGGAGGAATGACAGGGCGGAAATCTCCCTCCGCGCCCAAGAGGACCTCAGCACCACTAGTAGCACAGATGCAGCATGGAACCCGTGCCATACCTACCCTTCATGCCAGTAAACCAGCAACCGGGATAGCAACCTCACATCTGCGAGCTACCTCGGTGACAAAAGAGAGGGTGGCGGATATCCGCCACAAAGCATACCTCCTTCAGCCATCACCCTGGAATCCAAAAGGTGGCTTCCAGAGATACACCCGTCACCCGAAAGACACCAAAGCCACTCTCTGGGATACCAGAGAGGGGTCAGGACATCCCCAGGTGATCCAAATTACCACTCTTCATAATTCGTTTTCCCGTCTTGGCTACCCTTCCCATTTCACAGACTCTGCTCTCTCACGTGCTAAACGTAATTTCTTCTCTTCCAAACTTCTCTACTCCTGGGAACTCTTCTATCCTCTGCCTTCCCTACATTTCCGGTCTTTTAATCTCAACAATTCTCTCCGTCCCTTAGACATAAAGCTTACCTTCCGCCAGACGAACACTGCACTAATCTCGCTCATACCTCTCCTCCCTCTACAGATGTTCCTGGTGTCTACTACTATTTCTTGCTCCTCCTGTCCTCTTCAATACTTTGGAGAAACTGGTCGATCTCTTTCTGACAGATGTAGGAGCACAAAAATAGTGTTAAGGCTTGCCAACACTAACAATGCTCTTTTCTGTCATGTCAGAGATCATAGCCATCCTATGACTGGTTTTCTGCTAAAACTGTCTTCCCTACTCCAACTCGAACAGTCACCATCTAGTTGAATCTTCTATAACACTCAACTTCCTTGTATGAATCTTGGCCCTGGCTTCGTCTCTGTAATGCCTTCCTCTCCACTACATTGTAAAATGCTCCAAACTTCAGAACACCCGTGACTTAACCTGACTCCTCATTTTTTCTTTTTCTTTTTCTTCTCCCTCTTCCCCTTTCCTTTTTCTTGTCTGGGTTGTCTTTGTTATGTTCACATTTTTGTTCCTTCTTTATTTCACCACTTCCCTTCACCCACCTCTGTGCACTTGCTCTCCCTCTGTAGGCACCTAGCTCCCTTGCAGTGCTCCCCTTCCTTTGTATTTGACTCGCTCATCCTTTTCCCCCACTACTACCACCTCTTCTACTACTACTACTACTACCACCACCACCCCATCTTCCTGCCTATATATAGCCATCCTGCTCCATTTTTTTTGTGGTTAGTGTGATTTTGAAATCGCCAAGGGGACCAAAATGTCTCGTAAGCTTCTCTCTTTTATGTGGGGGTTTTTGGGTTATCGTTTCAGTCAGGGTATTGTGCCTTTTTTTTGTTATTTATGTAAATCCCCCTCTACTACGCTGTCCGGAAACACTGCTGAAATCCTACACCACAAAACTTAAAACCCATCTGTGTCACGCAATGCATGAAATGAGAGTGAAGGGCAAGAAAAAAAAGCGGAACACCGTAACGTTGGGCTTTCACAAGGGGGAAAAGAACGATCGAACACTGGAACTTCCCCGGGGGGGGGGGAAAAGTGAATCTACAGATCAAGAAAGGTGGAAATTAAGGAAGAAAAAGCCAATTAGGGAAGAGAGAAGGGGCAAGCAAACAGGGCAGCAAACAAATAAAAAAATGTCTACTAATATCGGGGACCATTTTATAAATTAAGAATTGCGGAGATATAGAGGTACAAGTAAAAGGCAATGGGCATCATGGCGATCGGATAAGGATGGAACGTTCGCTTCTGCATAGAGGCTCTCAACAGGGGAAGAGCAAAAAGCACCAAGGCATAAACTTTAATCCTTGGCGATGAATGGGGTCGAGGCTAGAGAAGTAGCAGGAGAGGCCGCTGAATAGATCGGGTCACCAAAATCAATTTTTCGATAAAATGAGGGTGGAAATTAGGTGAAGAAGAGTTTCAAACGATGAGTCCCCATGAAAGATGAACAAGGGTTTTAAGAATGTTCAACCGGCTGTGACAAGTTGTCTTCAAAGAAGTAATGTGAGGTTTCCAGGATAACCTACGGTCAAAGAGGAGGCCTAGAAACCTGACTGTATCATATTCAGGGATACGGAGCAATAGAGGTCCCAAAGGGAAAGATGGGAGATGACAGAGCGTCTAGTGAAAGTAAATTTGGTGAGTTTTGGTACTGAAAAATTTAAACCCCATGTGTGGTGGCCCAATTGGAAACATGGTCCAAACCGCTTTGCGGGAGAGAAACTGAAATGAGGTGACAGTCAGCGCCTGCACAGGCAATAGCGAAGTAAACAACAAAGAGTGATGACAAAATATTGAATGGAAACTAGAGGCCAAGTCATTTATAGCAAGGAGAAAAAGTGTTGTGCCAGAACACATCCCTGGGAGACACCCTTTAGGTTGGATAAAGTCCGGGGAGAGCAAAATTAATAACCCAACACGGAAATGTCTTAAAGTTAAAAAGTTCTTAAGGAAGTATGGTATTGCCTCAGAGGCCTAAGGAGTGGGCTTGGGCCAAAATATTATACCTCCAAGTTGTGTCATATGCCTTCTCAAGGTAAAAAAAATATGGCAAAAATGGAGTGGTTATTTGCAAAGGCTTATGAACATACATATCCAAGTGTAGTAAGGGGTTATGGTAGAACACCCTTACAAAACCATATTGAGGAGTGGAGAGACTGTTGTGTCTCTAAATAAACCACACTAAACGTCTATTACCAGGCATTCCATCACTTTGCAAACTGGGATTGGTAAGAGCAATGGGATGATAGTGGGAGGCTTCATGTCCCATAGTGACCAGTTTGTGGAAAGGGAGAACAATGGCAGTTTTCCACAGCTGTAGAAGAACTCCTTGTGACCAAATAAGATTGAAAAGGGTAATAGGACTGCAAGGGCTGACTGATGTAAATGTTGTAGCATACGAATATGAATTCATTGGGCCCAGCTGCCGATGATCGGCAAGCTGAGTGTGTTGCCTCCAGTTCCTTTAAGTGTAAAAGGCACATTATACTGTTCTTCTCTAAGGAAGAAAAGTCCAAGGGTGCTAACTCTCTGGCAGACTTTGAGGAAAGAAATGAGGGGGATAGATGCAGCCACTGAGAAATATGGACCAGATGATTGCCAATTTCATTGGCAACATTCTAGTGGGTTTGCTATATCATAAACACCAGCATACGCAGAACAGGAGCCGGGTCAGGAGAAATATTTACTACTCATTTTCGTACTTTTTTTCCAGACTGCAATTCATGAGGAAGCAGAGGTGATGATGGCGACAAAATCTCACCAGTAAAGTGCGTTTTGCATCTCGGATGACACGGCGAGTGATCGGCTCACGCTTCTGCTTTAAATCATGAAGTCTCTTCCGGGTTCTGGTTGTACCTGTACCCTGCCCACACAGCGCATTTCAAACGTACTGCCGAGCACTGCGGAGACCACAAGGCATGCATTTCTGGAGATTGCCTGCCCAAAGTTTGGGGATAGAGAATATAGAATGGAAAGCTGCGGTTAAATTAGAGGATGAGGTTGTAAAAAGTTATCATTGGAGGACGAGAAAGAACCCCCCTCACCCTAAAACACGTAGTCATGAAAGTAAGGATTCCAATTTGCTGATGAAAATGCCAGGTAGGTTACGAAGAGGTGTGAATATGAAGGGGAAGTAAGAATGATTGGGAAATGATCACTGTCTTGTAAATGGGAGAAACAGACAGGTGAAGTCTATTGAGGCAGAGGAAGAGCCAGACTGAGAGATCAATGCAGGAGAGAGAATGATGTCCAGAGTATTCAAAATGGGTGTGAGTACCTGTATTTAAATAAAAATGAGAGAGGGGGGGGTGCAGGTAGCAAGAATAGCCTCTAAATGATTGCCACGGGAATCACAGTGAGACCTCCAGAGGAAATGATGGGGAATTAAAAATCACCAAGTAACAGGAAGTGGTGGCAGTTATGACGAAAAAAGAAAGGAATATCGGGATAGATAATGGCCCGCAGAGAAGGAGAGAGATACAAAGACAGAGTGTATCCACTTGGCAAGTGGTTATGTGGCTGCTGTGTATTGCAGGCGATGTATGAACAAATAGCTGATGGTACGGATATATCAGTTGACGTAGAAGAAGGGCACTTTTCATAATAGGTCCTATCAGGAAAAGGATCTGAAGCATTAAATAAAATTATAGCCTGAGAGGGATAGATAACTGCTAGTGTGCAATTCTTGGTTCCTGTTACGCAATACTCCAACAGGGGAAAATGGGAGACGCAACATTGAAGCTCACCCTGATTACCCCTGAATAGCCGGCGATATTCCATGTAAAATAGGCCATGATTGGCAAATGATAAAGATTTTACTGAAATCAAGAGGTAAGGGTACTACAGATAGAGGGGTTAGAAAATCCAAAGGCGAGGTAGCTTGGAAAAGTTTCAAGCAGCGAAAGGAACAGGTGCGCTGTGAAAGAAAGGTGTTGTCACAGATGGAGCAGAAGAGGAAAAGAGAAGGAACGAAAGTGGTCATTGTCCATTGATGGTTTGGCTTCTGCAATACTGTGGACCATCGACCAGCAGATGGCTTCGATTAACGATAAATTTACTAGCGAAACATTTTATCGCAAATTTTTGCCTGAATTAGCGCTAAAAAAACCTCGACCAACACTATTCCTTCCGTTGAGACGCTGTCCACTTCTGGCCAGTGTTACAAGCCAGCTCAGCACCCAGCGGCGCTTCAAGCATACAATCCGGAACATTTTCATTTATCAATGCCTTTTTAGTGATTGCACTGCAAAATACAGTCACCATGGGCCCAAGAAAGCCTTCTAGAGCCAACCCCTACTAGCAAAAAGGGTGAGAATTACATGGATATGAAGAAAGAGATCATTGCTAAGTATGAAAGTGGAGTGCTTGTCTCCGAGCTGGCCGCTGTACACCACAAACCCAAATCAACACATGCTTATTGTGGACCCATAGAAAACAGCAATCGAGGAAGCTGTTCTTGGCCAAGTGGCAACTATGTTTTGAAACTGAAGATAGCATGTGGCGATAGAAGATGTTGAGAGAATGTTAGTGGTTATGGATTAACGAAAACAAAAACAGATTGCATGGAGATTAGATCTCCAAGCGATAATATGTTGCATAGGCTAGGAAGTTGCATGCTGATTTATTTAGAAAAATGCCAGCAACTAGTGGTGCATGTGAGTGGTATTTAAAGGCCAGCAAAGGATGGTTTGAGAGATTTAAGAATCGTGGTGGCATACATAGTGTGATAAGCATGGTGAGGTGACAGGTTTTGGCCAAAAGCAGCTGAAAATTATGTGAGGAATTACAGGGAGTACATAGACAGTGAAGGACTGAAACTGAACAAGTGTTTAATGGTGACACTGACAATGTGTGAAAACCGTTAGATTAAGTCATAAAGGAACTGCGGAGGTACAGGCCTATATGGGCAGATATGTTGTGTGCAGAGGTCCAGTGACTCTCAAGTGGTCTTAGTGGATTAAAGTTAAGGAGGGAAGTAACCACGGAAATAGGATTGCCACCTCAAGTCTAATGAAGGGATTTCCCCCTTCTTAAACCATCAACACAATACCCTCTTCCATCCCATCACATCACCAGAACTTCAGTAACGGTAATGTCATACGTAACTGTGCATGTGTGTCAGTTTGTGTGTTTTAAAATTCTAATATTTCATGATGTTAACATTTTTTTTTTTCAATACTTTTGGGTGTCTTGCACGGATTAATTTGATTTCCATTATTTCGTATGGGTGAAAACTACTTGAACTAACGATTATTTTGAATACGATGAGTCTTCAGACGAAGGATTTAATAGCGTAGTCGGAGGTCCAATGATATATCAGAGATTGCTTCAAAGTGTATTGGACGTTCAAAGACTTGTATGGGATAAAATATGGGAGATGGTAGGAGGAGGAGCTTGAGTTAAACATCGGAGCTGTAATGGATGTACCTTGGGGCCTAAGGGTGGAGGGAACTGGAGAAGTGTGGGAGGGGACCGAAGAGGTCAGAAGAAACCTTGGAATCGGTGGCAGAAGAGAAGAAATTAGGTGGGGACTAGGGGATGGAAGGCACAGTACGAGGTGGAGGATGAACCTCCACACTTGTAAAACAGAGCTGTGGAAGGGGAAGACCTGGTACAGAGACTGGGAAGGTAAAAATGTGCAGGATGGATGAAGGGTAGGAGGGATTAAATGGTGATTTTCTGGGCCTTGAGAAGTGAGGGACAGTTGGGAGGAGATGTCGTATGAGGTCTTGTCGATACTGGGTATGTGAGTAAGACACGAAGAAAGAAGTGTGGGACAGACTGAGTGTGTGGAAGTAGGGACATCTGAGCCCAGGACAGCAAAAGAATTAGATACAGGATTGACTATGGGACTGGCAACGCAGAGAGGTGCAGGATGATGTGACCCAAGAAGTAGGGGGGCACTTTGAAACATGAGTATAAGAAACACGGTGGCAGTCGCCCTTGGAGGTGGAGCTGTGAAACGAGCCATAGCCATTGGGAGATCTTCTGCCTCTCTGAGGCAAAAATTTCCCGCTTTTTAATTTACAGTAGTCCTAAGGACAACAGGAAGATGAGTACGAGGGCTGAGCCTATGACAATTAAGGCAGCAAGATGGTGTCTCGACTGCAAGACTATTAGAAATGGTCATCATGACCACAGGCTGAGGCATTCAGCTAATAGATCTGCAATATTTTGCTGGGTGGCAAATCGCAGCATTCCTACACTGCGGCGGTGTACGGGATCGCCCTTCCCGACTTGTAACTGATGTCCTGCTACAAAACTGCAGGATGGGTGTTTAGGGCTGCAAAGCTAAACGCGGCCTCCAATGCTCAAGGGTATCGTCTTCGCACACGGGCAGGAGAACTTAAGTGTCTACACTTGGAAGTGGATGAATTCTTGGAGTTCAAGCTGTTTGAGAATGTACACGTGCCTCATGTCTGGAAATTCTGTTGGACTATGGTATGGGGCAGGAATCACTGTAACACTACAAGAATTGAGGGAATTGATAGTTTTTTTCGATAGTGACTAGGAATAGTGATCGATATGTGAAAGAGTGAAGATTCTTGAGCTTGGGTAGAAATTTGGGACTGTGATGATGCACGCCCACTCTTAAGAGCATGAAAGGAAATATCTCTACAAACGTGGCATAGGAGCGATTTGCAATACTTTGGGTGGCAAGATAGCCAGTTAGAAAAATTCGGGTCTTAAGTAAAGTATTTCTCAGTGTCTGGTCCCAGAAATCTCGAAGTGTAGAGAGGGAGGGATGATGTGTCAGTCTTTTCCGAGTAGAATTGGAAGGAACAATGTAACATCATCAGAGTCAGTACGGGACGTGGGATGGAGTTGGCGATACAAAATTGCCACACCGTAGAGGGAGAGCGCCGGAAGCATAGTCAAAGGAGGAGTGGAGGTAGACAACATCGAAAGTCAGTCGAACCCCCGGCACCTGATGCAGGTAACAAAAAGCACACAGAAGAAGGTAAGGGGCCTTAGGAGTGTCCAAAGAGTGGCCAAAAAAATGAGGACGAGCGTCAGACAGAACAGGGTGCCATGGTGGTAACAATAAGGGCCCAGGGGTAGCGGGTCATGGATTTGGGACTCAATGGTTAGGTTACCTTCTTTCTTTTTGTTTATAAGAATAAAAAAAGAAAGAAAAGAAAATAAAAAACAAAAAATAAAAAAAATGGGGGACGGGGAGGATAGTTCCTTGAGAGAAGAAAGGGACAGAATCTCCCTCCGCACCCAAGAGGGACTCAGACCGCAAGATTAGAGCAGATGCAGCATGGAGCCTGTGCCATTACCATAACCATCATGCCAGTAAACCAGCAATCGGGATAGCACCCTCACCATCTGACGAGCTACCTCGGTGGACAAATGAGCGGAGGGCGGCCGGATATCAGCCACAAATCATACCTCCTTTCGGCCACACCTCCGGAATCTGAAAGGAGGCTTCCGAGATACACAAGTCGCCCGAAAGACACCCAAAGCCACCCTCCGGAATACCGGAGAGGTTCAGGATCATCCCCAGGCACTATTCCAGAATTCCACGGGCATATACTACCCACCGCGAAAGAACCCAACAGATGGGATGGGACCCGGTACCCTTCCCCTACCTAGGATACTAGCGTGCTTGTGGGAAAAAATCCCAACGGCAAAAGGAAGGGCAAAAGGGAGGGGTGGGGAGGAGGAGGAGGAATGGGAAAGGGTGAGGATGGGAATATGGGATTGGGGGGTAATATGGTTCTGTCTGTGGAAGGAGCCGGACAGGTCTATCCTCAGACAAAGAGCCTTATTCCCCAAAACCCCACTCCGGCCAAGGAGCCCCCCTTGAAGAGGTCACTGTGGGAACACTCCTTTTAAGAGATGAATTTCTTGCAAATATACCTTGTTGTACCTTTTGTTACTTTGTACTTTACTTTGTTTGGTATGAATCCTAAGTTTTGCTCTAATTCAGTTGATCTTTTGGCCAGGACTATCTTTCCTCCATTGCGAAATAGTTATGTTTTTAAACAATTTCAGTAATCCATTTTTTGTCTTTTCGTTACCCTCTCCTCTTCTCTCTTTCTGTATCTGATTTTCTAGGTCTCCTCAATGGGGGTGGGGTAGTTATAATTCAGAGGAGGAGACCAAAAAAGTTCAATTCCTCAGACCAAAAGCCACTTCCTCACCACAGCATGGAGTACCTTTGAGGAGGGACAGTAGATGGATGATTGATGATAAAAGTGGTTCTTCTTTTCGGGGTAACCCATTAGGTGGGAAATGGCTGATGTACTTTTAAAGTAATAATGAATATATGCTACGGGTCAATTACAAAATGAAACCTATAATTTACATAATAATTTTTAAGCCATTGAAAAATTCTATATTAAAATAATTAACATACAAGAACTGTAACAAAATTAGTGAGCATAATTCACTAGTGACTATCACAATTTCTATTAAACATTATATTATCTAAGTACAACACTTAACATTGACATAACATTGTCTGCAAGAGGCAAACTTCAAATTTTCTACCGACAACGTAAATCATGGATAGAAGGAAAAAATAAATTTTCCTAATTAATAAAGAAAAAGGTCCATCACTTGAGCACATAAAATAAATGTGTTAATATGGTTTATAGCCTGTTACAAGTGATATTAAGATTTAGAAAACTGTTAAAATAATCTATGAAAAACAAGATACAACCGTTTTGTTCAACTCGTCAACAATAGAACATAATGTAGTAGTCAACTGAGTAAAGTACTGAGGTGGCTATGGTGCAAATGCTCTGTTCACAAAGCACAGTACTCGCCCCCATCTTGTTCCTATCATCATATAAGGACCTTAGAACAAGGGATATTAGCCACAGACTCAATATCATCCTTCGATGATGGACACCAAATTGCATGGACAGTGTCCTCCACTGAGACATGCAAGATCAGGACATAATTGAAATCTTTAATGGGCTGCAGAAAACATATGAAGTTTAATGATGAGAAATTCCAATTACTCAGATTGAAAAGTGAGAAGAGAAATATTAAATTTCATCAGAGTACAAAAAACAAATTCCACCTACAAATAGAGTGAAAAGCCAATATCAAAGACCTGGAGAAGGTGATCATGTCGGAGGATATCACCTTCAAGGACCATAACTTTGTATCAATTCGCATCTGCTAGAAAAATGACAGGAAGGATACGAGAACTTCAAACCAGGAGATGGTCAAGCCATGATGACACTATTCAGGTCACTTAATTCTATCTTGCCTGGAATATTGCTGACATAAGAGCACCTATAAAGGCCAGTGATTGATGATCTAGAAAATGTCAGAGAACCTTCACCGCATGCATAACTGCGATAAAACCACTCATAATGCTGGGAATGCTTGAAGTTCTAAACCTGTACTACCCTGAATACAGGAGGGAGAGATACTTGATCATTACACTGGAAAATCTAGTGGGACTAGTACCAAAACTTGCACATGAAGATCAACTTCATCCGAAAGCTTAAAGATCGGCAAAGATAGTGACTGCTAATCCCCCAATGAAATAGCAGGGGTGCACCTAGCCGTAAAGAGGACAATAAATAAGTGTCAGGGCCCCCAAGACGGTTCAACTGCCTCCCAGCATTTCAGGGGGATTACCAACAGACCCCTGGCATTTGTCTTAACCTGCAGGCACTGGGCAAGGACCTAATAGTTGGACCTGACCTGCGGGTTGTGGATTGTAGTTGGTTTACTTTCTCCAGCTGTAAACAGCTGGTTGAACAGGCACTGATCACCATGGAAGTTGGTCCAGAGTGGGCCAATGGGAGCATGTCCCTCAGAACTCTCTCTTCAGGTTAGAAGCAAAAATTTTCCATTGTTTGGAACAAAACTAAACTGTAAGAGTATAAAGTGCCTAGTTAATGGAAGTCGTTCAGCTTTGATCCAAAAACACACAAAAAAAATACAGTAATCATTCATAGATTTTGGTGCCATGTTTTGGTCTATCTACACATATTTGAAAAATTGTGGTCTTAATTTTATAATCTATATGCTATCTTGACTGTCTCTCCTAGGAGCTGTGTTTCGTGAATTGTGTTTTGATTTGTAATTGCCCTATCTTTGTATTACCAAGCAATCCTTTGGGCCCCCCCCCCCCCCCCCCAACTAGTAGGAATACAAGTAGTACGTACTGCCTGAAAGAGGCTAAAAATCAAGGTTTAAGAGTGTAGTCTTGGAGTTACAAAGAAAATAGAGATATTAGACGATGAGTGAGCTATGTTTAGATGATGCAATCAATTTGACAAAAGAATGAGAACCGTAATAGCAAGTTTAATTGTTCCAGGACCTTTGCTCGGCAGTGGATTTGCTTGTTTGAAGAGTCAATTTCCTCATTTTAATATTATTGAAATGCACTTAATCGTTCTACAGGAATTCTGTACTTCAATAATTTCGCTATAAATAAACTCTATGGTTATTTATCTACTCACTTCATCCTCAATATGACATAATAAACATTAAATAACTTATAAACCTGTATATATACTTAAAATGAATAAAATACATATTCATGTGGTGGTATGCTAGTCTAAGTGGGCTAACGGTCGGGCTGGGTTTTGGACCTCTCTGAGCTGGGTTTCAAATTCCGGCGGGGCTATGGTTTGGTAAGGGGTAGATGGTTAGTCGGTGCGTGACGAGTTTGTTGGGACTGGGCAAAATACTTCATGATTATTTAGCTAACTATATCTATACAGTTTATTTATCTTTCACAGTTTCACCTATTATACCATAACTATATAAATACATAGGAAAACTGTTTTATCACTACTAGGAATGAATAAAATTATGTAATTCTTGTAGTGGTAATGTGGTATGGGCATTGTCGTCCGGTGGCGAGTTTGTCTTGAGACTGGGCAAAATACTTCATGCAATTTTCACTAATTATCTATACGGCTTCTTTATATATCACTGTTCATCTAATATGACACTCAAAACAATAGAAATAACATAGAACATGACAATATACTCTAGAATGAATAAAATATCGTCATTATGTAAAGGTGGAGGCAGCACAACTGATCCTCTTTGTTGTGGTTAAAACACTGCCATCTAGTGTGGATTTTCTGACAGCCATCTATTATAATTGGGTTATATGTAGTACTTTTAATTATCATGCATCTATTATTTTTACATTTATATTATTATTCATTATTGTTATTGTATGACTATTTTTATCCTATTATTTTTATTTTTGTATTATTATATTATTTATTGTATTATTATTTTTTTATTACATATGATTATTAATATATAAATAATTTGTGATTTATATTCACACTAAAAATATAAGATTTACTGTTATCCTTATTGCAATTAATTGTATTAAATAATGTCAACCCATTACGGTACTTCATATTGTTTACTCTGAAACAGTCAAGCTATTGACCTTTTGTCCTAGGTTGAGACTCTATTTCAAGGCACTTTTTTCATTCGGTGAAAGCAATCAAAAATCATATCTATTTTCTGTAATATATCTTCCATTTACAAATGAGACCAAAAAACGAGATTACAACCATAGTAGAAAACCATTTCCAAAATTACTGCTAAGGGGTGAAATATATTGCTGAGAGGTGAATCCTTTATTTGTGCTTAGATTTCTTTCATTATTATAATTATTATTATTATTATTATCTATTATTATTATTATTATTATTATTATTTTATTTTATAAATAATTTGTAATTTTTATCACACTAAGTATAAGCTTTACTGTTATTCCTTCTTGCAATAATTGTATAAATAATGTCACCCATTCACGAACTGCATAATGGGACTGGACCAGTGATCATTTGTTTACTCTGAAAACAAGCAAGCAATGGACATTTCTCCTAGGTTGGAGCTCTATCTAATCAAGGTATCCTTTTATCGTGAAAGCAATTTTAAAATCATATCTATTTCTGTCACATATATCCCATGCAGCGCTGTTATTGCCCTTGTGTAGCGATTCTTTTTTAATGTAATAATAATAATATGTAATAGATCTTCCATTCTATCAAATAGACCAAACAAAACGAGAAGACAACAATAAAAAAACATTCGAGGAGTGGATAATTGCTGAAAAGTGATCTCCTTTTTTATGCTTAGATTTCTTTCATTTTTGTTGTACATTAAACAATGCATCCTCTTTCCATCATACTTTGCCAAGTTTCAAAAAGATAGTCCCAACAAACAAATGGAGATCAATTCCCGAGTCAGAGCAAGAGCCCCTCACCTTGTTGTTCAATGGACCTGCTTGCTTGGATCTATGCTCACGTGTGGAATCGTTTGTTTGTGTATGGAAGCAATATAATCGACCCATCGACCTGCTGTATTTGGGAACAAATAAAGGGAAAAACTCGCATTGGACTCACGCTCGCAAGTAGAGGTTCACTGTATATTAGTTTCAGTAATGAAAAACCCAAGGTTGTCATTCACTTACTTGTCTTGAATGACTATTTGTCTGATTTACTGACTAAACTGATTGACTTTCTAACCTATTTAACTAAATGGTCTAACTTAATACTGAATGATTGACTAACTTGACCGGCTTGCTGACTGATTGTCTGACTTGACTTTACTATGAACTGACTGAAAGTTAGATTTTATTGAAGAAGACCCTGACAAATCTAGACGCACGTGCTCTAAAACGGTGTTCTAGACCAGCTGTGATACTGTATAATGTACTGCCGGGTAAAAAACAGCCAGAAATTCCATTACAGAATGATGCTTACTCAGTACAACATAGATTTCAGTACCAGTACCTTCTACCATCCACCTCAGCCCAGTAGGGCCTCAATATAAATCTCCATTTCATTTATCATGACAAACACCAGCACCCACAATTTAAGGTAAGAAATATTATTTCTGTGTACTCTTGAGCAGTAAAATAACATAATACATCACAACAATACTATCTCACTTCATTTTTGGTAAGATCTGGAGGTATAAAGTTGTTGATTTTTTGTGGGCTTGTGGAAATTAACTCTATTTTTCCTAAGTTTTTTTCAATTTTATTAACACAGAATTACCTAACAGAGCATTTTCAGGAATAACTACGGTTGTCTGTACGAGTAAAATATACTGAAGTGATAAAAACAGTAAGAGTCATAGTGCACTGCAAAATGTGAGGGTGGAAAATAATACATTTTAATCCAGGTAAGGGTTAACTCTAAATTCCTTGGATTAGGAGCCAACTGCCTAAGAGGAATTCTTTGTTTTGACATCTGAACACTGATATCATAGGTGTTCTTGTGCATGAACTCTCTAATGTGTTGCATTAGGGTCTTGATTCATGAAAGTTTTTAGACACTCAGAACACTGATATGGCTTTTTTAGTGCATGATCTATCATGTGTTGTATTAGGGTTGATCTCTCTGAAAAGTCTTTCAGACATTCTGAACAATGATATGTTTTTTCTTGTTTATGAACTCTCATACGTCGTACCAGGTTTGATTTCTTTTTAAAGACTTTTAGTGATTCAGTGGAAATCGATAGTTTTCTGTCTGTTTGAAGCTATGTGATTTATTAGGGTTGATCTATGTTTATAGGCTTTTTAGACATTTTCTGAACACTGATATGGTTTTTCATGTGAATGAACACTCATGTGTCGTACTAGATGTGATCTTCTACTAAAGTCTTTTAAGCAATCTGAACACTGATATGGTTTTTCTTGTGTATGAATTCTCATGTGTTCTATTACGGTTGACCTATGTGAAAAGGTTTTTAGACATCTGAAGCATGATAAGTTTTTCTTGTGTATGAACTCTCAAGTAGTTGTATTAGGAATGATTTACATGAAAAGACTTTTAGACATTCTGAACACTGAAATGGCTTTTCTTGTGTATGAAACTCTCATGTGTTTTGTTAGATCAGATTTATTTTTAAGTCTTTTCACACTCTGAACACTGTATGACTTTTCTTCTGTAGACTCTCATGTGATCCTATTAGGGTTGATCTTTGGTTTATTGGCCTTTATAATCTTTGAACACAGTAGGTTTTCATATGTTGAACATCAAGTGTTCCGTATTGAGGTTTGGGGGAAAAATTCTTTACTAAAGTCTTTTAAGCAGTCTGAACACTGATTATGGTAAAGTGGGGCTTATCTTGTGCATGAATCTTATGTGATTTATTAGGGATGATCTACGTTTTTAACAGTCTGTTCAGACATTCTGATCTATGAAAGGGTTTTCCATGTTTATGGGACACTCATGTGCTTGTTTCTATTTATCTCTGAGTAAAGTCTTTTAGACATTCTGGGACACTGATGTGGTTTTCTTTTTATTGATTTAGCACAGCAACACAAAACCCATTTAACTACAGGGGGTAATTTGACAAATTTTTGCACTTTAAATAAAAAATTAATTTAAAAACATCTAAAATATCACGGTAACTTCCAAAGCGCTCACGTTAAAAAACTGAGGAGAAACCAAATAAACCCACACCCCTAAATCGGAACAGAAAAAGAACATAAAGTATACTGAATCATGAACTTTCACCAGGTCAATAAAGACTGCCTCTACAACATACATATAAGAATAGTGATCATGCCAGGTAACTGTTTTTTACGAAAAATTGGGGAAAGAACATAAAAAAAAGAGAATAAACTACAGTAAAAGGTGGACATATTATGATAAATTTGTGTACAGACTATTGATCAAAATTTGATAAAAAATAAAAGGGAGAACAATTACGTGATTTTGAAGAACTTTTTTAATAATCCCAGCCACTAAGACAACTGTACCTTGTTCAGTCCCCTAGGCTTCTTTATCCCATCATATTTCTTTGAAATGTAAAAACAAACCAAAAAAATTTTGGGGACCACTTAGGCCATCCAATAACTGAAGCAGATCTAGGAAAACCATAAAAACAGGGGCCGGGGATGGGGGCTGGAGAGGCTCCTAACCTTTCTTTCGAAAATTAATAAAAAAAAATTTTCTGCTACTTTAACCCCCATTTCTAGCTACTTCCAGTCTAAAACCAACCAATCATCCTTTTCACTAATAATTTCTCTGTTGTTAAACATCAAACCAACCAAACTTCTTTTTTCACAAAAATTTTTCTGTTGATAAATTTAAAAACACCAATAAACACTGCAAAGTTTCTCTTTTTAAACCAAACGCGTCTCGAGGTTTTTTTCCCATCATAAAACGCAGGGGGGGTTTTTTACTAACAAACCCAGAAACATTCTCCAGCAGGAAAAAATTTTCCACTAACAGCCTATTTGAAACATCAAATTTAAAAGGCAAATACACTGGCATAAACTAGTGCAGACATGAAAAGGTTAATACTAACTTTTAGAAAAGACTAATTAATAAAAAAAATTTTATTTCACAAGTGAACTTTAAAACCGAAGATACTAGTGGATGTAAATGTCAGAATAATGAGTGAGCTCAGATAAAATGCAAATTCACAATGTATTGAGACAATTTGGTCAAAATTTCTTACATTAAAAACTGCATATTATGCCACTTACATTACTTTGATTGTACTAATACAAACAATTTAAACAAAATCTTCTGCTGAAGCTGACCTGCAACAGGGAGAAAAGTTAGCCAGGAACTGAAGAAAAATTTTTTGTATGGTGAATTTCAACCAAAGCAGAGAATTTTTTGTTTTCTTAACCTTTTACACTGTTCAAACCAAAAATTAAAAATTCTCACAGTATCAGCAATTTTAAAATCAGAAAAGGAGAGAATCTTTTTTTAAAATAAAATACAAAAAAAAAGAAATATGATGAACCATTACGAATTACATAGGTACAAAGTTAACAGTCTGGGAGCAATTTATGCATCAGTGATTTTACCCATTTTGAGTCATATTTTGAACCAATTCCATTGGCCAAACTTACCCATTTCTTAGCTGTTTAGCTAGAATTCTTTTTAAGAAATTGTCCCTCAACCATCAGAACTTCACTATAAAATACAGTGGACCCCCACCTAACTATATTACAGTGGTTCCTCAATAATCGTCCGGCCTGAAAGTCCTCCCTTTCGGAAATAGTCCTGTTTTTTCGTCAAAATAAGGCCGTAAATGGCCGGTAACTCGCAAACCTAATAGTCCCTTTGTCTTGGGCGCACTAACGCTCTGACCCCCTCCCGGCCTTTCCTTCCCACCAGTGTCCACGTTACCATGATGACAGTCCCCCCTCACATCTCCTAAAAAATATTTAAGAACATAAGAAAGGAGGATCACTGCAGCAATCCATCCCACTAACAAAACATTTGCCCAACCCAATTTAAATGCTACCCAAAAAATAATCTCTGTAACACTTTCATTTGCAAGTCCCAAACAGATCCCAAACCCCCCTCACTCATTATTTTATTATTATTATTATTATCACACTGGCCGATTCCCACCAAGGCAGGGTGGCCCAAAAAAAAAAAAACCCTTTCACCATCACACTCCATCACTGTCTTGCCAAAGGGGGCTTTAAAAACCCACAGTTTTTTTAAATGCAAAAAACAAAAACCCCCCTAGACACACACTTCCCCTCCCAACCAACCCCCCCGGCCCTAACCCCAAAATTTTTTTCCCCACACCCCCCCACCAAGCCCCCCGGCCCCCCCCAAACCCCCCCCCCTCCCAGGGCCTCGGAAGCCAAAAACCCCGCAAAATAAAACCCCCTTTTCCCCCTCCCCCCCCCTTTCCTGGCCGCCCCTAAACCCCCTTTTCCTTCACTCCAACGAACCTTTAACATTGTTTGTTTCCTCCATTCCGAACCACCCAACAACCTTTCCCACCTCTGGACAAAAAAAGGGAACCCCACCCCTCCTAAACCCAAAACTTTTCCTATTAAACACCCCTTTCCCCCCAACCTTTTCCAGCCCCCCATTTTTTTTCCCCCAAAAAATTTTAAAACTTAAGTCCTCCTCAAAAAACCCAAAAGTAACTTTTCCACTTTTCACACCCTTTTCAA
>NC_069424.1:50900592-50934307 GCF_026875155.1 Cherax quadricarinatus
CAAGCTTTTAAGTGAAAAGGGTTGGATCTGAGGGGGACATGACCTCTCAGTTGCCTCTCACTACTACTACTACTACTACTACTACCCTGCACCTCTCCTTCCGACAGTATTTAAGTCTCCGCACTGTCGCTTGATCTTCAGATAGTTCCTGACTATGGAACTGAACTTCTCAGGCCGAGGGACTGACAACCTCAAATTCTACGACTTTAAGGGTGATGGACTGATTACATCGTCTTCACATCTCTACTGTTCCTGCCTACTTTCTGTATTCGACTGAAGAAGCCTACTGTGTAGGCGAAACGTTTCGGAATAAAGTTGTCTAACTGTTGCATATGTGTTTTACCTAACAACCTGTCGGTATTGTATACCATTTTGATGTTCATCTTGTCAGACACTGCAACACGTGGCATCTTGGTACAGAAAACACACTTGGACAAGCTTTTCAAGTGAGAAGGGTGGATCTGAGAGGGACATGACCTCTCAGTTGCCTCTCACTACTACTACTACTACTACTACTACTACTACTATCCTGCACCTCTCCTTCCGACAGTATTTAAGTCTCCGCACTGTCGCTTGATCTTCAGATAGTTCCTGACTATGGAACTGAACTTCTCCAGGCCGAGGGGACTGACAACCTCAAATTCTACGACTTTAAGGGTGATGGACTGATTACATCGTCTTCACATCTCTACTGTTCCTGCCTACTTTCTGTATTCGACTGAAGAAGCCTACTGTGTAGGCGAAACGTTTTGGAATAAAGTTGTCTAACTGTTGCATATGTGTCTTACCTAACAACCTGTCGGTATTGTATACCATTTTGAAGTTCTTTGCTGTTGCTTTACTGCCCCTTTGTGGAGTGGGGCTATGTCTGTTGTTTTTAGTAACTGTGGGACGACCCCCGTGTTCATGCTCCCTCTCCATAGGATGGAAAAGGCTCGTTTAAGTAGGGGCCCAATACTGGATGTTGTTCTCGACTTTGATTTGGCATAGGAGAAGAAATACTTCAGGTTTCTTTCGATTTCATTTATGGCTTTTTAGTTCTTCCCACGATTCCTGACTCCTATAAGATTCCTTTAGCTTGAGTTCGATGCTTGCTATTTCTCTGACCAGTGTCTCCCTACGCATTTCAGATATGTTGACCTGTTTTAGCCGCTCTGTTATTCTTTTCCGTCGCCTGTAAAGGGAGCGCCTGTCTTATTTTACATCTACTCCTCCTCTTTTTTTTGAGGAATAATCCTTGTGCATACATCGAGTGCCACCAAGTTAATCTGTTCTAGGCATACGTTGGGGTCTGTGTTGCTTAGTATATCTTCCCAGCTTATATCGGTTAGGACTTGGTTTACTTGGTCCCACTTTATGTTTTTGTTATTGAAGTTGAATTTGGTGAATGCTCCCTCATGGCTAGTCTCATTATGTCGGTCTGGGGCTCCATGCATACATGTCTGAACCTCAATTATGTTGTGATCTGAGTATATTGTTTTTGATATGGTGACATTTCTTATCAGATCATCATTGTTAGTGAAGATGAGGTCTAGTGTATTCTCCAGTCTAGTAGGCTCTATTATTTGCTGGTTTAAGTTGAATTTTGTGCAGAGATTTAAAATTATTATTATTATAATCAAAAAGAAGCGCTAAGCCACAAGGACTATACAGCGCTGCAGGGCAGGAAGGAAGCGAGGGCATCAGATGGCAAAAGGAGATGGATGAGTAATAGGTTACGGATAACAGCGGGGCAGTGGATGGTGAAAGGGTAAAGGGCAGCAAGAGACTGAACTAGAAAGGGCTGAGGGGAGTGAGAAAAGTATCATCAGAGTTTGTGGAGTAAATCAGTCGTTGTCAAAAGTAATGAGGAGTAGGAAAAAAGGGGGCCATCAGAAAGAAGGGAAAGGTAAGAGAGGGGTGAACGAAGACGACTTTGGGAGGAAAATTCTGGTGTCGTTGATAGAGAGGGCAGTCTAACAAAATGGGGTAACCCGATATGGAACTTGAACGCTCCGGAGGAACGGGGCCCTCATGAGTACCCTGGTAAGAGGGTTTGGGACCAATGCGAAGGCGGGGGAGAGTGGTCCCCCAACCTCGGCACTGATGAAAAAGAAGACGGCCAGAACCCTATGCTCGGTTTATTGAATAAAGTTTGTTATCGAGCAGAGTTGACCAATGTTGTTGCCCGGGTGGAAGGTGGGTGTTTATTGCAGCAAAATGTCCAAAAATGGAACCCCTCGATAAAAAAAATTGGTGGGTCTGTACTGGACCGCGCAGCAGTGTCTCCCGTTTTTGCCTATCGTCGACATGCCAGGGACCAAAAAAAAAAAAAATTTTTTATGTTTGGTAGAGTTTCGGCGTACCAAAGAGGGAAACGGAGAAATGGGGATGAGTGTATCAAATTTTCGTTAAGCTGTAGAGCAAAAGGGGTCTGAGTACTAAAAAATGATGACAAGGCTAGATGGGATCGAGTAGTGCTGCAAAAATGGTACAGTTAGGTAAAAATGCTGCTGAGATAGAAAATGTCCCCGACGCTGTCCGGAAAAACACTGCGTGAACCCGACGCCGTTGAAGACTTAGGCCCATTGGTACACCGATGGATGGAATGTGTTTTGGAAGTGTCAAAAAAAAAGAGAGCGGGAAGCCACCTTTGGCAGTTGAGCTTTGAGCAAGGGAGTGAGAAAAAACAGACCGAACAGCTGGAAATTCCCCCGGGGGGGGGGGAAAAGTGAGAGCTACGAAACATATAAGGTGGAACTGAAGGGAAGACAAGGTGAATGTAGGCGAAGAAAAAAAGGGGCGGAGCAAACAGGGGGGAAAACAAAATAAAAATGTCTATTATCGGTGGACCTTTCTATAAATGGAAGGATTGTGTAGATCGGGGAGAGGTACATGTAGCGAGGCAAGGGGCTCATGGGTCAGAAAGGATGGAACATTGCTTCTGTTAGAGGTTTCCAAAGGGGGGCGAAAAGCCCCAAAGGGGCACAAATGTAACCCTTGGTGATCGATAGATTTAAAGGCTAGAGAGGTAGCGGAGAGGCGCGGAATAAATTGGTCACCATAATCGAGTTCGTTTTAAAAAAGGGTGAAGTGGGGGAAAAGCGGGTTTTGACGATCAGCTCCCAGGAAAGATGAGCAAGGGTTTTAAGAGGTTTCCCGGCTGTGCAAGTTCCCTTCAGAGAGGTTATGTGAGGTTTCCGGTAACCCGGTAAAAGGAAGGCCTGAAACCTGCTGTATCAGTCGGGGATACGGGAGCCTAGGATACAAAGGATGTTGGGATAACAGGCATCTAGGAAAGTAATTTGGTGGTTTTGGTATTGAAAATTTAAACCCATCGTGGGGGCCAAGTGGAAACACGGTCGACCGTTGTGGAGGAAACTGCAATAGATGAAGTCAGCGCCTGCACAAGAAATAGCGAAGATCAACTGGTGATGCCCCAAATAGGGGGTTGGAAGAACAGAGGCAAATTCTTTATAGAAAGGGGGAAAAGTTTTGTGTTTAGAACAATCCTGATGGACCCCTTTCGTTGGGAGAAGTCGGGGGAAAGAACATTTGATAAAAACCGGAAATTTTTGTCAGTTAAAAAGTTCATAAGGAAGGATGGTAGTTTGCCTCGGAGGCCTAAGGAATGGCCTGGGCCAAAATATTAACTCCAAGTTGTGTCTTTGCCTTCCAAGGTAAAAAAAAATATGGCAAAAAATGAGTATTATTCGTAAAGGTTACGAACATTGTACCCAAAGGGTTTTAAGTAAGGGGTTATGGTAGAGCCCCTTACAAAAAGCTATTGACTGCGGAGGGACGTTGTGGTCTCTAAATCCCCAAAAAAAGTCGATTACGAGACTTTCATCATTTTGCAAACTGCCTACTAAGAGCGATGGGGCGATAGTGGGAGGCATCTTTCCTGTAGTACCCGGTTTGCGGAAAGGGGAGAACAATGGCGTTTCCCAGGGGGGAAGAACCCCTTGTCCCCAAAAAAGATTGAGAGGTGAAAGAGGATAAAAGGGCTGCCGATGAAATGTTGTAACATACGAAATGAATTAGTACCCCAGTGCCGTGATGGGCAAGCTGGAGCGTTGCCTCCATTCTTGAAGTGTAAAAGGCACATTTACTGTTCTTCTCTGGGAAAAGAAAAGTCCAAGGGTACTAACTTCGGGGCAGACTTTGGGGAAAAAGAAACGGGGGGGCTTTAATGGAGCCTCGGGAAATACGGACAGATGGTCCCAGTTCAAGGGAAACGTCGAGGGGTTTGTCATCAACCCCAGGACCGTTAGAAAGGAGCGGGTCAGGAGAGTTTTTTTACCATCAATTTCCTATTTTTTCCAGACTGCACTATACAAGAAGGAGGTGAGGGTTTGGGAAAAACATGTTCGCCAACAAGTGCATTTGTTCCCAAGGATGAAAGGCGACGATCGCACGCTTTTTTTAAAAATAAAGAAGTCCCCCAGCGGTTCTATTGCCCGGTATCCCCCAGCAGACGTTTCAAATGTACTGCAGGCACAAGCGGGAGACCCCAAGGCACGCACTTTGAAAAAGCCTGCCTGGGTTTTGGGGTTTTTATAAAATGAAAAGGCGGTATAAAACTAGTGAAAAGATGTGTAGGGTCATCAATGGAGGATGAAAAGGCCCCTCACAAAAGGTGAGGTGTGGTAAAACCCCAATTTGCCGACAAATTCCCAGCGGGGGCTACGGAAGGGGTGAATGGGAAAGGACAGTAAGAATGATGGAAAATGATGCTGTAGTAACTGGTAGAACAGACTAGGTAAAAGTTAGTGCAGTGGAGGAAGGCAGACTGATAGTCGTGCAAGAGGAGTTGAGTAGAGGATAAAAAAAGGGTGGGAGTACCTATTTAAAACTGGAGGGGGTGAGAGGCGGGGGAAAACCCTCCAATAAAGGCCCATGAGTCACAATGAGCCCCCCCCCCCCCAGGGGAAATGGTGGGCATTAAATCCCCAAGTAAACAGAAGTGGTGGTTTGGGGGGGAAAAAGGGGATGAAACAAGAAAAGGAAAAAGGGTTTAAAAAATGCTCAAAAGGGAAAAGGAGGAGAGATATAAAGAACATTGTAAAACCCCACTTATTTCAATGTTGGGTGGGGAATAGACGGGTAGGAAAAGGGCTAGGACAATTTGGAAAGAAGGGCATTTTTAAAAAGGCCCCATTGGGAAAAAGGCCCCAAAGAATACTTAAAATGGGGTGGGTTGAAAGGAGGTTTTTTTGGGAAGAAAGAAAAAGGGGGAAAAAGGGAAAAACATTAAAGGGTTTAGGCCGGGAAATTTTAATTGGCCCATGGGGGAGAAAAAAAGGAATGTGGGGGAAAGGGATAGGAAGAGGGTTTGAAAATCAACGTTGGTGGCACAAATTTAAGAGGAAGGGAAGGACTTGGAAAAAATTTGGGGGGTGGATGGGGGGGGGAAAGAGGGGGAAAAGGGGAAACGGGGCCGGGTTTTGGGGGAAAACGGGGGGCCGGGAAACGGGGAGGGGGCCCAAGGGAAAAGGGGGGAGGGGAGGGGCGGTTGGAGCCCCAAAGAAGGGGGGAGGGGGGGGGGACGGGGAAGGGGGGGGGGGACGAAGAGGAAAAACCCGGGGGGAAAGGTGAAAAGGGGAAACTTGGGAGGGGATGGGGGTGGAAGTGTAGAGGAGGAGGGTAAATCTCCACACTTGTAATAGAGCCGGAGGGGGGAAGAATGTTACGAGATGGAAAGGAAAGTGTGGAGGGGAAGAAGGGGAAAGGGAAAAGGGGAAAGAAGATTTGGAAATGGGATTTTTTGGATTTTGGGGAGAGGGGCATTCGTATTGGGTGTCGTACGAGGTTTGAAATACTGGGGTTGTGAGGAAGGGCGGAAAATGTGAGAACAGGGCTGAGTTTTAGTTGGGACGTCAGATCCAGGACAGAAAAAGGATTAGATGCGTTTGTGGCTATGGGGGGGGGGTAACAGATGAGGCTGCAGAAGTGGGGCCCCCCGAAAGTGGGGGGTGTTTTGGGAAAAACGAAAGGAAAAAAACACGGGGGGGAGTTCCCCTTTGGGGGGGGTGGTAAGCCATAGATAAAGGGGGACCTTTGCCTCTTTGAGGCAAAAGGATTTCATGGCAACGGCGGGAGTCGAAGGGGGGCTTCATTACAATTAGGCAAGATGGGGTTGACTGCAAGATGTTTGAATGGGCGTCGGCACCACAGATGGGGATTTGGCCATGTCTGCAAATTTCACTGGGGACCAAAAAAGCCAGCAATTTCTACATTGTTGCGGTTTTTAGGTATACCCTTTCAACTTGTAACCGATGTCCCCCCGAATATAAGAGGACGGGAGTTCTCGGCTGTCAAAAGTTAAACGAGCCACATTGCAAGGGTAAAGTCTCCGTCCCCGGGCGAATGACAGTACCACCACAAGAATTGAGAGAAAAAATGTTTTTCAATAGTGATAGGAGTGTAGGTTTTTGAAAGGAGGAAAGATCATGGCTTGGGTAGCTTTTGGCAGTGCGAGTGCGTTTTCCCCTTTGGGCATGAAAAAGAAAAATTTTTGCCAAAAATGACGCGGAGCGCTTTGCATACTGTGGTCAGAAAGGTAGGCAGAAAAAGAAGTCGGTCTTTAAAGTAAAGAATTTAGTCCCTTGTGTGGTCGAAAATGAGGTGGGAGGGAGGTGCTTGAGGTCGGTCTTTTCCCAGTAGAATGGGAAGTAAAGAAGGAGATTAGGGATTGAGTTGGGGTTTAGGAGTAAGGCCGGATTTTTGGGCCGGCGGGTGAAATGGGGGGGCGATTTGAAAATTGCCCTACCGTTTGAGGGAGAAGCCCGGAAGTATAGCAAAATAGAGCGGAGTTAGGCAAATCGAAGGAGTCAGTCGAAGCCCGGTACCCTGAAGGGGTGAGGAAAAAAGCACCCAAGAGGTAAGGGGCCTCGGAGTGTCCGAAGATGCTAAACCAAAGCAGGGTAGATGGGGTGCGGTTCAAGAAGGGGCCCAGGGGTGTGGGGTTTATGGACTAGGGTTTCCCCGGTTAGGTTTTTCCTTTGTTTTGTTTTTAAGAAAAAAAAAAAAGAAGAAAAAGAAAATTTAAAAAAAAAAAAAAGAATAAAAAAAGGGGGGGGGGGGGCGGGGAGGATGTTCCAGGAGGAAATTTAAAGGGTGGAAATCTCCCTTGCCCCAAGAGGACTCAAAACCGTAGTAGGCGTGCAGCATGGAAACCGTGCAACCCTCCCCCCATGCCCCGAAACCCGCAAAACCGGGTGCAACTCAATTGCCCAGCTACCCCGGTGGACAAAAGGGGGCGGGCCCCCGGGTATCGCCAAAAGCATACCCCCTTAGTCAACCCCCCGGAATCCAAAAAGGTGGGGTTCCAGAGATTAACCGTCGCCCGAAAGAACCCAAAAACTACTCCGGGATACCCGGGGGGATGGGGGGCTTTCCCCAAGGGAAACCAATTCCACGGCAAAAAATACGCCACGCCAAGAACCCCAACGGAATGGGATGGACCCCGGGGGTCCTTTCCCCTACCTAGGAACTAGCGGCCCTTGGGAGAAATTCCCCGGCCAAAAAAAGGAAAGGGGAAAAGGGGGGGGTGAGGAGGAGGAGGAGGAAAGGAAAAAGGGGAGGGGGGGGAGGATGGGTAGGGGAGGGGGAAGTGGGGTATTGGTTCGGTTGAGGAAGAAAACCGCAGGGCTAAATTCCCCAGACCAAGAGCATTTTTCCCCCCCCAAGGGCCCCCTTTAAGGGCAGAGATTTAAAAGCTGTTTGAGTGTGGTTTTTTTTCAGAGCTGCCCTGGTGTTATTACTGCAAATTTATTTGCTATATTCCTCCATTTTAGGTCCCCAAGTTGAAACCCCCAGGGCAAGATTTAGGTGAGGAGCTGGAAGATTTTCCGACAGTGGTCATTTTTAAAGCTGTTTCCTGGAATTGCTGGGATGTTGCATCCGGAGGCTTGTGAACCACAATGACTAGGTTTTGGTTCTCGACCTTTACTGCTAAAATTCCCCTACATCATTTTAGGCATTTTTGCAATTTTGTGCAAAAAAGTGATCTGGAAAAGAGTTGACATACGGAATATCATTGATAGAAAAAAGGGCATTTATTAAAGGTCCCATCTGAGAAAGGATCCGAAGAATACAATAAATTATAGCCTGGATAGGTTGGAAAACAGCTGAGTGTAATTTTGGTTTCGTAGCAAGCACCAAAGAGAAAAACTTGGAAAGCAACTCTGAAATCACCCCGTTCCCCTGAGGCCGGGATATTCCATGTAAATAGGGCCTGATTGGCAATTTAGAAAAAACAGGAATCCCTAGGGGAAAGGGGACACGGATTTGAGGGGTTAGAAAAACAATGTGTGGTGGGGGATTGGGAAGACGTTCAAGCGCGAAAGGGCGGAGCGTTGCGAAGAAGGAGTTTTTAAGAGGGGGGGAGAGGGAAAAGGGGGAAAAAGGGGGTGAAAAACAGTGTCCATTAAGGTTTAGTCTCTGCCTATATTCTGAAAAAGCTTCAAGGTTTTGAATTTAAAATGTATGGGGGACCATATGGAGGAAAAAGGGGAGGGGAGTAAGATTGGGTAGTAATGGACTGTACAAAGTAGAGGGAGACGAAAGAGTGTAGGGGATGGAGTTAAGGGTGGGGGGGGGACAGAAGAGGAGAAACCCGGGGGTGGAGAAGAGGGAGAAAAATTTGGAAAGGGGGAGGGGGTGGAAAACATAGTATGAGGAGGAGGGGTGAACCTCCCCACCTGTAATAGAGCCAGGAGAGGGGAAGAATAGGACAGGCTGGAAGGTAAGTGTGGGGGTGGAAAAGGGGAAAGGAAGGGGGGAAGAAGATTTGAGCAATGTGGGTTTTTTGGGTTCTGAGAATAGAGGGGCGATTGGTATAAGGTTTGTCCCAGGTCTTGTCGATACTGGGGGTTTGAGAAAAGACACAAAGATGAGGGGAACAGACTGAGTTGTAGTCGGGACGTCAGAGCCAAGGGGAAAAGGATTAGTGCCAGAGTGGCTAGGAGGGGTAACAACAGAGGAGGCTGAGAAGTGGGGGCCCCCGAAATGGGGGGATGTTTTTTAAAAAAAAAGAGAATAAGAAAAACGGGGGGTAGTCTCTTGGAGGCGGAGGTGAGTAAATGCCTAACACAAGGGGGAACTTCTGCCTCTTTGGGGCAATGGATTTCATGTAAATTTTGTAGACCGGCAAAGGTTGGGGGGGTCGAAAGGTGGCTTCATTACAATTTTGGCAAGATGGAGGTTTATGCAAGAGTATTAGAATGGTCGTCGGCCCCAGAGGGCATTTGGCTATAGATCGCAATATTTCCGGGGACCAAAAAAACCAGCAAATTTTACACTGTTGCGGTGTAGGGACACCCTTTTGAACTTGTTTCCCATGTCCCCCGCAAAACAGAGGAGGGAGTTCTGGTGTCGAAGTTAAACAGCCACATTGATGAGTAAGTCTCTGCCAAGGGCAGGAAGAACAAAAATGTCTACTTTTAGGTTGGGAGTCCCGGAGTTCCAGTGTTCAAAATGTCATTTTACAATGGAAAATTTGTTTGGGGTAGGTATGGGGACAAAAAGAATGACGTACCCCTCAAGAAATTGAAAGAAGAGTTTTTCAAGTGTGGTAGTAGTTCGATATGGGAAAGGGGAAAAAATATGAGCTTGGGTGCATTTGGACAGGACAATGCATGTATCCTCTGAGGATGAAAAAGAAATTTATTCCACATGCGCAGAAGCGCTTTTCCAATACTTTGGGCAGAAAGATAGGCAGAAAAAAGAAGTCGGTCTTAAAGTAAAGAATTTAGTCCATTGTGTGGTCTGAAATTGAGCGTGGAGAGGAAGTGCATGACCTGTCAGTCTTTTCCGAGTAGAATGGGAAGGTAACGAAGGAACATCATCAGGAGATTGACGTTGGCGTTTAGGAGTAGGACCAGAGTTGTTCCGTCGTGAAACAAGCTGGTGATTCAAAAATTGCCACACGTAGAGGGAGAGGCCGGAAGCATAGTCAAAGGAGAGCAGAGGTCAGACAAATCGAAGGAGTCAGTCGAAGCCCAGGTACCTGAAGCAGGTGAGGAAACAGCACCAGCAAGAGGTGCAGGGGCATCAGGAGTGTCCAAAGAGTGATCTAAAAACAAGGCAGGGTCAGAATGGGGTGCGGTATCAAGAAGGGGCCCGGGGGTAGTGGGTTCATGGATTGGGTTCTCCATGGTTAGGTTACTCCTTTGCTTTTTGTTTTTAAGAAAAAAAAGAAAAGAAAATAAAAATAAAAAAAAAGAATAAAAAAAGGGGGGAGCAGGGAGGAATAGTTCTCAGGAGGAATGACAGGGCCGGAAATCTCCCTCCGCGCCCAAGAGGACCTCAGCACCACTAGTAGCACAGATGCAGCATGGAACCCGTGCCATACCCTACCCTTCATGCCAGTAAACCAGCAATCCGGGATAGCAACCTCACATCTGCCGAGCTACCTCGGTGGACAAAAGAGAGGGTGGCCGGATATCCGCCACAAAGCATACCTCCTTCAGCCATCACCCCTGGAATCCAAAAGGTGGCTTCCAGAGATACACCCGTCACCCGAAAGACACCCAAAGCCACTCTCTGGGATACCAGAGAGGGGTCAGGACATCCCCAGGTGATCCAAATTACCACTCTTCATAATTCGTTTTCCGTCTTGGCTACCCTTCCCATTTCACAGACTCTGCTCTCTCACGTGCTAAACGTAATTTCTTCTCTTCCAAACTCTCTACTCCTGGGAACTCTTCTATCCTCTGCCTTCCCTACATTTCCGGTCTTTTTAATCTCAACAATTCTCTCCGTCCCTTAGACATAAAGCTTACCTTCCGCCAGACGAACACTGCACTAATCTCGCTCATACCTCTCCTCCCTCTACAGATGTTCCTGGTGTCTACTCTATTTCTTGCTCCTCCTGTCCTCTTCAATACTTTGGAGAAACTGGTCGATCTCTTTCTGACAGATGTAGGGAGCACAAAAATAGTGTTAGGCTTGCCAACACTAACAATGCTCTTTTCTGTCATGTCAGAGATCATAGCCATCCTATTGACTGGTTTTCTGCTAAAACTGTCTTCCCTACTTCCAACTCGAACAGTCACCATCTAGTTGAATCTTCTCTAACACTCAACTTTCCTTGTATGAATCTTGGCCCTGGCTTCGTCTCTGTAGATGCCTTCCTCTCCCACTACATTGTAAAATGCTCCAAACTTCAGAACACCCGTGACTTAACCTGACTCCTCATTTTTTTCTTTTTCTTTTTCTTCTCCCTCTTCCCCTTTCCTTTTTCTTGTCTGGGTTGTCTTTGTTATGTCTCACATTTTTGTTCCTTCTTTATTTCACCACTTCCCCTTTCACCCACCTCTGTGCACTTGCTCTCCCTCTGTAGGCACCTAGCTCCCTTGCAGTGCTCCCCTTCCTTTGTATTTGACTCGCTCAGTGTTCAGTGGTCAGTCGTCAGTGTTCAGTGGTCAGTCGTCACGTGAGGTCACAGACCCTGAGCTGCTTTGGGGATTAGCGTGGACGGTTACAAAGCATGGCTTGCTTCTGCAGTGTTTTAAAAACTGAGTTTGGAGAGTTGAAGGAGGAGGTCTTGCTTCTCCAGGAGGAGATTAGGAGGCTGAAGGTCCACCTCAATGGGCCTGGGAGAGAGTGTGAGGTGGTTGGAGATGTGGGGAATGAGGCTTCTAGCAGTGAGGTGCAGTCTGTCTCTCACTGTGAGGAGGCTGTAGGTGGGGAGGTAGCAACGGGTACCAGCAGTGAGGTGCAGCCCAGCACCTGCTACAAGTGGCGAGTTGTTCACAGTAATGGGAGGCGCATCAGAGTAAGGAAAGTTAAGAGTGAAGATCTGAAGGTAGGAAATCGCTTCTCTGTTCTCCAGGATGAATGTACTTCAGTGGCCAGTGAAGGTAAGGGTACTACTGCCCCTGCTAATGAAGGTAAGCGCATTCTTGTGGTTGGTGACTCTCAGGTAAGATATGTTGACCGTGCTTTTTGTAATAGGAATAAGAAGATGAGAGATAGAGTGTGCTTCCCTGGAGCTGGTGTTGGGGACATTGTCAACAGACTGGATAATATCATGTCAGGTAATGGGAACAAGCCCATTATCTGTCTCAGTGCTGGTGGAAATGATATTGGGAAGGGTAGGAGAGAAGAGCTGCTAGATAAGTACAGGTCAGCTATAGATTTCATTAAGTCTAAGGGAGGGATCCCAATCATATGTAGCATCTTGCCTAGAAGGGGAGTAGGAAATGAATGGTTGTCTAGGGCAATTGGTGTAAATTGCTGGCTAGACAGATACTGCAAGGAACTTGCAATCCCATTCATTGACAACTGGAACAACTTTTATGGCAAACATGATATGTATGCAAGGGATGGGGTTCATCTCTCTGGGGCAGGGGTGGTAGCACTTGCAGACTCGATTGAGAAGGCCATTGGTGAAATGCCTATGATTTTAAACTGATGGAAGATAGAGGTATGGGTGTGTGTGGGAAACAAGCAGGTTGCAACACTAGGGTTGGAAACAGTAAATGTATAAAAGGCATTCAGCATGAAGTTATAAATAAAGACAATAGAACAGGTCAGAAAACAAAGGGGGACAGCAGAGGGCAGCAAGGGACTAGCTCCCTTAAGGTTTACTATACTAATAGCAGGAGTGTTAGAAATAAGATAGATGAGCTAAGATTAATTGCAAGTGCAGGAAACATAGATATTATTGCTATAACAGAGACCTGGCTCAATCTGAAAGATAGAGAGATGCCATCTGAATGTCACATACAAGGCTATAAATTATTCCACACTGACAGGGTCAACAGGAAAGGTGGTGGAGTAGCGATGTATGTCAGAGACAATTTAAATTGTTGTGTTAGACAAGATATTAAATTAGAAGCGTCAGCCACTGAATCTGTTTGGTTACAGCTTCTCGAGGGCCGAGAAAAACTAATTTTGGGTGTGATTTACAGGGCCCCAAATCTTGATAGGGAGTGCAGTAAACTTCTATGGGACGAAATTCGTAAGGCATCTACATACGAAAATGTTGTGCTAATGGGAGATTTCAACTATAGACAGATTGACTGGAGCAATTTGACAGGAAATTTAGAGTCGGGTGACTTTCTTGATACGATCCAGGATTGTTTTTTAAAACAGTTTGTGACAGAGCCAACTAGGGGAAATAACCTCCTTGACTTGGTTCTTGCCAGTAGGGAAACACTAATTAATAATCTTGAGGTTAATGATGAGCTTGGGGAGAGTGATCACAAATCACTCAGTTTTAACATATCATGGAATTCCCCTAATAATGGCAATCAAGTCTCCGTCCCTGACTTTCGCTTGGCTGATTTCATAGGACTGAAAAATTACTTAGGTGGGCTGAACTGGAATGACCTGACTAGGGGTCAGGTAGGTGGTGATGGTTGCCGATATGATGCTTTCCAGGGCATAGTTCTAGCTGCTCAGTCAAATTATGTTCCAAATAGGGAAATCAGATCAAACAAAAATGATCCTAAATGGATGAACAATAGATTAAAATATCTGATTGGTCAAAAGAGAGGCATATATAGGCAAATCAAAAGAGGAGAGGGGCAATTGAGAAATCGATATATTCAGTTAAAGAGAGAAATAAAAAAGGGAATTAGAAAAGCAAAAAGAGATTATGAGGTTAAAGTTGCAAGAGAATCGAAGACTAACCCAAAAGGATTCTTTCAGGTATACAGAAGTAAGATCAGGGACAAGATAGGCCCACTCAAAAGTTCCTCGGGTCAGCTCACTGACAGTGATAAGGAAATGTGTAGAATTTTTAACACATACTTCCTCTCAGTTTTTACACAGGAGGATACCAGCGATATTCCAGTAATGATAAATTATGTAGAACAGGACGATAATAAACTGTGCACTATTAGGGTCACAAGTGACATGGTCCTTAGGCAAATAGATAAATTAAAACCTAACAAATCCCCAGGCCCTGATGAACTGTATGCAAGGGTTCTAAAGGAATGTAAAGAGGAGCTTAGCACACCTTTGGCTAATCTTTTCAACATATCACTACAAACTGGCATGGTGCCAGATAAGTGGAAAATGGCAAATGTGATACCTATTTTCAAAACAGGTGACAGGTCCTTAGCTTCGAACTATAGACCAATAAGCCTAACCTCCATAGTGGGAAAATTTATGGAATCAATAATTGCCGAGGCAGTTCGTAGCCACCTTGAAAAGCATAAATTAATCAACGAATCTCAGCATGGTTTTACAAAGGGGCGTTCCTGCCTTACGAATTTATTAACTTTTTTCACTAAGGTATTTGAGGAGGTAGATCATGGTAATGAATATGATATTGTGTATATGGACTTCAGTAAGGCTTTTGACAGGGTCCCACATCAGAGACTATTGAGGAAAATTAAAGCACATGGAATAGGAGGAGAAATTTTTTCCTGGATAGAGGCATGGTTGACAAATAGGCAGCAGAGAGTTTGCATAAATGGGGAGAAATCAGAGTGGGGAAGTGTCACGAGCGGTGTTCCACAGGGTCAGTGTTGGGCCCCCTGCTGTTCACAATCTACATAAACGACATAGATGAGGGCATAAAGAGCGACATCGGCAAGTTTGCCGATGACACCAAAAATAGGCCGTCGAATTCATTCTGACGAGGACATTCGTGCACTCCAGGAAGATTTGAATAGACTGATGCAGTGGTCGGAGAAGTGGCAGATGCAGTTTAATATAGACAAATGCAAAGTTCTAAATGTTGGACAGGACAATAACCAAGCCACATATAAACTAAATAATGTAGATCTTAATATTACGGATTGCGAAAAAGATTTAGGAGTTCTGGTTAGCAGTAATCTGAAACCAAGACAACAGTGCATAAGTGTTCGCAATAAAGCTAATAGAATCCTTGGCTTCATATCAAGAAGCATAAATAATAGGAGTCCTCAGGTTGTTCTTCAACTCTATCTCCTTGGTTAGGCCCTTTAGATTATGCTGCACAGTTTTGGTCACCGTATTACAAAAATGGATAAAAATTCTGGGGAAATGTACAAAGGAGGATGAAAAAATTTGACCCCATGTTCAGAAACCTTCCCTATGAGGTAGACAAGGGGCCCCTGAAACTGCACCTCTAAAAAGAGTGAATTAGGGGGGATATGTTGAGGTGTATTAAATGGAAGACAGGAAAAAAAGGGGATGTAAATAGTGTGTAAAAATATCTAGCCTAGAAGGACTCGCAGAAATGGTTTTAAGTTGGAAAAATTCAGATTCGGGAAAGGATATGGGGAAAGTAGGGTTTGGTAAAGATTGTGGGAGTGGAACAAATCCCAAGTCCCGTTAAGAGGCCAAAGTTTGTAGTTTTAAAAAATAGGTTGGATAAAACAGGTGATGTGGGTGGGTGTGAGTTAACCCTGATGCTTGTCTAAGGTCGGTTGCCGTGTTCCTCCCTTAAGTAATGTGCCTCCTAAATGGTTGGGGATTGGCTTAACCCGGTGGAGACTTGGACCGCCTCGATGGGCCGTGGGCCCTTCTGCAGTGTTCCTTCGTTCTTAGTTCTTATGTTTTATTTTTTCCCCCCACTACTACCCCCTTTCTATACTACTACTCTACCACCACCACCCCATCTTCCTGCCTATATATAGCCATCCTGCTCCTTTTTTTTTTGTGGTTGTGTGATTTGTAATCGTCCAAGTCGGACCAAAATGTCGTCGTAAGTTCTCTCTTTTATGTGGGGGTTTTTGTGACGTTTCATACGGTATTGTGCCTTTTTTTGTTATTTATAGTAAATGCCCTCGTACTACGCTGTCCGGAAACACTGCTGTAAATCCTTTCACCATCAGAAAAATTAGAACTTGTGTCACTGCAAGGGGATGGAATGAGGGGAAAATGGTCAAGAAAAAGAGGGGCGGGAAATACCTAGACGTTTGGGTTTAAGCAAGGGAGAAAGAACAGACTCGAACGCTGGAATTCCCGGGGGGGGGGGGAAAAAATGAGATGCTACATGTCTAGAAAGGTGGAAAAAGAAAAAGGAAAAAAGGCCAATAGGTGAAGAGAGAAGGGACAGAGCAAACAGGGGCAGCAAACAAATAAAGAATGTCTACTAATATCGGTGACCATTCTATAAATTGAAGAATTGCGGAGATCATGAGAGCGTACATAGTAGAGAAGGCAATGGGCATCATGGCGATCGGATAAGGATGGAACGTTCGCTTCTGCATAGAGGCTCTCAACAGGGGAAGAGCAAAAAGCACCAAGGCATAAACGTAATCCTTGGCGATGAATGGGGTCGAGGCTAGAGAGAGTAGCAGGAGAGGCCGCTGAATAGATCTGGTCACCATAATCAAGTTTCGATAAAATGAGGGTGGAATGTAGGTGAAGAAGAGTTCGACGATGAGCTCCCCATGAAAGATGAACAAGGGTTTTAAGAATGTTCAACCGGCTGTGACAAGTTGTCTTCAGAGAAGTAATGTGAGGTTTCCAGGATAACCTACGGTCAAAGAGGAGGCCTAGAAACCTGACTGTATCATATTCAGGGATACGGGAGCAATAGAGGTACAAAGGATGATCGGAGATGACAGAGCGTCTAGTGAAAGTAATTTGGTGAGTTTTGGTACTGAAAAATTTAAACCCATGTGTGGTGGCCCAATTGGAAACATGGTCAACCGCATGCTGGAGAGAAACTGTAATGAGGTGACAGTCAGCGCCTGCACAGGCAATAGCGAAGTCATCAACAAAGAGTGATGACAAAATATTGAATGGAAGACTAGAGGCCAAGTCATTTATAGCAAGGAGAAAAAGTGTTGTGCTCAGAACACATCCCTGGGAGACACCTTCAGGTTGGATAAAGTCCGGGGAGAGCACATTATTAACCCGAACACGGAAATGTCTTAAAGTTAAAAAGTTCTTAAGGAAGTATGGTAGATTGCCTCAGAGGCCTAAGGAGTGGGCTTGGGCCAAAATATTATACCTCCAAGTTGTGTCATATGCCTTCTCAAGGTAAAAAAAAATATGGCAATAATGGAGTGGTTATTTGCAAAGGCTTTATGAACATACATATCCAAGTGTAGTAAGGGGTCTATGGTAGAACAGCCCTTACAAAAGCCATATTGAGGAGTGGAGAGACTGTTGTGTCTCTAAATACCACACTAAACGTCTATTTACCAGGCATTCCATCACTTTTGCAAACTGCATTGGTAAGAGCAATGGGATGATAGTGGGAGGCTTCATGTCCCATAGTGACCAGTTTGTGGAAAGGGAGAACAATGGCAGTTTTCCACAGCTGTAGAAGAACTCCTTGTGACCAAATAAGATTGAAAAGGTGTAATAGGACTGCAAGGGCTGACTGATGTAAATGTTGTAGCATACGAATATGAATGTCATTGGGCCCAGCTGCCGATGATCGGCAAGCTGAGTGTGTTGCCTCCAGTTCCTGAAGTGTAAAAGGCACATTATACTGTTCTTCTCTAAGAGAAGAAAAGTCCAAGGGTGCTAACTCTCTGGCAGACTTTGAGGAAAGAAATGAGGGGCATAGATGCAGCCACTGAGAAATATGGACCAGATGATTGCCAATTTCATTGGCAACATCTAGTGGGTTTGCTATATCAACACCAGCAACCCGCAGAACAGGAGCCGGGTCAGGAGAATATTTACTACTCAGTTTTCGTACTTTTTTCCAGACTGCATTCATAGAGGAAGCAGAGGTGATGATGGAGACATAATCTCACCAGTAAGTGCGTTTTGCATCACGGATGACACGGCGAGTGATCGCACGCTTCTGCTTAAAATCAAGAAGTCTCTCCGTGGTTCTGTTGTACCTGTACCTGCCCCACACAGCGCATTTCAAACGTACTGCACGAGCACAAGCAGGAGACCACCAAGGCATGCATTTCTGAGAATGCCTGCCCAAAGTTTGGGGTATAGAATGCGAAGCTGCGGTTAAAATAGAGGATGAGGTGTAAAAGCTTATCAATGGAGGACGAAGAAAGAACCTCACTAAAACAGTTAGTCATGAGTAAAGATTCCAATTTGCCTGATGAAATTGCCAGCGTAGGTTACGAAGAGGTGGTGAATATGAAGGGGAAGTAAGAATGATTGGGAAATGATCACTGTCATGTAAATCTGGGAGAACAGACCAGGTGAAGTCTAATGAGGCAGAGGAAGAGCAGACTGAGAGATCAATGCAGGAGAGAGAATGAGTCCGAGTATCAAAATGGGTGTGAGTACCTGTATTTAAAACATAGAGAGGGTGGGTAGCAAGAATAGCCTCTAACTGAATGCCACGGGAATCACAGTGAGACCCCCAGAGGAAATGATGGGGATTAAAATCACCAAGTAACAGAAGTGGTGGCAGTAATGACGAAACAAGAAAGGCAATATCCGGGATAGATAATGCCCGAGAAGGAGAGAGATACAAAGAACAGAGTGTATACCACCTATGCAAGTGGATATGGGCTGCTGTGTAATGCAGCGAAGTATGAACAAATAGCTGATGGAACGGAATATCAGTGCGTAGAAGAAGGGCACTTTCATTATAGGTCCTATCAGGAAAAGGATCTGAAGAATACAATAAATTATAGCCTGAGATGGGATAGATAACTGCAGAGTGCAATTTTGGTTCCTGTTAGCAAACACCAACAGGGGAAAACTGGGAGAGCAACATCTGAAGCTCACCCTGATTACCCCTGAAGCCGCGAATATTCCACTGTAAATAGGCCATGATTGGCAATGATAAAGATACCTGAAATCAGCAGGTAAGGGTACCTACAGACTAGAGGGGTTAGAAAATCCACAGGCGGTAGCAAAGGAAAACGTTCAAGCAGCGAAGGAACGGTGCGCTGTGAAGAAAGGAGTTGCACAGATGGAGAAGAGGAAAGAGAAGGAACAGAAAGTGGATCAGTGTCCATTGATGGTTTGGTCTCTGCAATACAGTGGACCCTCGACCAGCGATGGCATCGATTAACGATAAATCTGACTAGCGATACATTTTATCGCAAAAATTTTGCCTCGATTAGCGCTAAAAAACTCGACCAACACTATTCCTTCCGTCTGAGACGCGTCCACTTCTGGCCAGTGTTTACAAGCCAGCCAGCCACCGCGGTCGCTTCCAAGCATACAATCGGAACATTTCATATTATCACAGCCTTTTTAGTGATTGCACCTGCAAAATAAGTCACCATGGGCCCCAAGAAAGCTTCTAGTGCCAACCCTACAGCAAAAAGGGTGAGAATTACTATGGATATGAAGAAAGAGATCATTGCTAAGTATGAAAGTGGAGTGCATGTCTCCGAGCTGGCCAGGCTGTACACAAAACCCCAATCAACCATCGCTACTATTGTGGCCAAGAAAACAGCAATCGAGGAAGCTGTTCTTGCCAAAGGTGCAACTATGTTTTCGAAACTGAGATCGCAAGTGATAGAAGATGTTGAGAGACTGTTATTGGTATGGATTAACGAAAAACAGATAGCAGGAGATAGCATCTCTCAAGCGATCATATGTGAAAAGGCTAGGAAGTTGCATGACGATTTAATTAGAAAAATGCCAGCAACTAGTGGTGATGTGAGTGAATTTAAGGCCAGCAAAGGTTGGTTTGAGAGATTTAAGAATCGTAGTGGCATACATAGTGTGATAAGGCATGGTGAGGCTGCCAGTTTGGACCAAAAAGCATCTGAAAAATATGTGCAGGAATTCAAGGAGTACATAGACAGTGAAGGACTGAAACCTGAACAAGTGTTTAATGGTGACACTGACAATGTTGTGAAACACGTTAGAAATGTCATAAAGGAACGGGAGGTACAGGCCTCTATGGGCAGATATGTTGTGTGACAGAGGTCCAGTGACTCTCAAGCTGGTCTTAGTGGCATTAAAAGAAGGGAAGTAACCCCGAAAAAGGACTTGCCACCTCAAGTCCTAATGGAAGGGGATTCCCCTTCTAAACCATCAACACACTCCCCTCTTCCCATCCCATCAATCATCACCAGATCTTCAGTAAAGGTAAGTGTCATGTAACTGTGCATGTCTTCTTCAGTTTGTGTGTATTAAAATTAATATTTCATGTGTTAACATTTTTTTTTTTCAATACTTTTGGGTGTCTTGCACGGATTAATTTGATTTCCATTATTTCTTATGGGAAAACTAACTTGACTAACGATTATTTTGAATAACGATGAGCTCTCAGGAACGGATTAATAGCGTTAGTCGAGGGTCCACTGTATATTCAGAGATTGCTTCAAGTGTTTTGGAGTTCAAAGACATTGTATGGGAGAAAATATTGGAGATGGAAGGAGGAGGAGCTTGAGTAAACATCGGAGCTGTAATGGACTGTACCAAGGGGCCAAAGGGTGGAGGGAACTGGAAATGTTGGGGGGGAAAGGGAAAAACCTGGGGGGGGCAAAACAAAGTAATTTAAAGGAGGGGGAAAGGGGGAAAGGAGTACAAAGGGGGGGAGCCTTTCCAACTTTAAGGAAGTGGGGGGGAAAACCAAAAAGCCCCATAAGAAGGGGGAAGGGAAAAGGGGGGGGTTTGGGGAAAGGGGGGATTTAATATTTTCGGGGGGCCAATCGAGTTTTTAAACATTGGGGGGTGTTAGGGCCCCTTTCCCAAACCCGGGGTTTGTTGTACAAAACGGGGGAAATGGGAAAAGCGGGTTTTAAAAGGGGGAAAGAGCCCCAAAGAAAAGGGTTAATTCCGGTTTTTGGGGGACCCCAAAAACCGGGGGAAAGGGGCCAAAAGTGTGCCCAGTTTTTGGGGGGATTTTGGGAAAACAGGGGGAAAAGAAGCAGGGGCCCATGTCTTTTGGGAAGGTTAGGGGAAGTTTAAAAAATTTCCAAGTTTGGGGGGTGATTTTTTCTAGGAAAAATTTCCCCGTTTTTGTGAGGGAAAGGGAGGAAAGGGGGATCATGACTTGGGAGAATTCGGTTTGGTAATAAAGGGAAACGCACCCCCCTTCTTAAAGAGCTTTTTGGGGGAAATAACTTCCCTCCCAACGTTGGGAAAAGGGGTTTTGCCTTAATTGGGGTAAATGAGCCGTAGAAAAATTTCCCGGGCTTAAAAGTAAAAGGAAACCCCCAAAATTTCGGGTTCCCAAAAACCGGGGAAGAAAAAGTGCATTAAAATTGGGGGAAGTCTTTTCCAGGTTTGGAAGGTAAAAAAGTTTCCAAAAGGTCGGTTCCTTTTGGGGAAGGGGTTTGGGGGCGAAAAACAAAAACCAAAGTTTGAGGGAAGGGGAAACATAGTAATGGGAAAGTTTGAAGGTAAAGAAAAAATCGGGAAGTTTCGGGGGGGAAACCCCCCACCTAAAGCAGGAAAAAACCCCCAAAGGGCAAGGGGGTTTTCCCCCCCCTTTTTGGGGGAAAAAAGTGGAAAAAATTTGGGCAAAAAAGAAAGGGGTTTTCAAATTTTTAAGGGCCCCCAAAGGGGGTTTTTAGGAAGGGGATCAAGGGTTTTGGGTTCTTTTTCCTTTTTTTTAAGAAAAAAAAAAAAGAAAAAAAAGAAAATAAAAAATAAAAAAAAAAAAAAAACCCCAAGGGGGGGGCCGGGGGGGATATTTCAAAAGGGAGGGAATTGAAAATGGAAAAATTCTCCCCCGGGCCCCCCAAGAGGAACCCGACCGCAAGAGGCAGGGGCTTTGGAAGTGCCCTCCCCTACCCATCTGCCGGGGTTAAAACCAAAAGGGGCCCGGGGTTGCCCCCCAATTTTGGGGCGGAAGGTTACCTTTTTTTTTGGAAAAAAAGAAGGGGGAAAAAAAATACCAAAAAAAAAAAGGGGGGGCCCCCCCGGGGAGGGTGGTTCCAGGGGGATAAAACCGCCCCCCCAAAAGCACCCAAAGGCCCCCCCCGGGAAAACCCGGGAGAGGAAACGGACTTTCCCCTCCCCCCCCCTAAACCCCCCCCCCCCCCCCCCTCCAACCCCCCCCCCCCCCCCCCCCGGGGCCCCCCCCCCCCCCCCCCCCCCCCCCCCCCCCCCCCCCCCAAAACCCCCCCCCCCCCCCCCCCCCCCCCCCCCCAAATACCCCAACCGCGAAAAAACCTAAAACCAAAATGGGATGGCCCCCGGTACCCCTTCCCAAAACCTAGGAACTACCCGGGGTTGGGGGAAAAAAAATCCCAAGGGCCCAAAAAAGGGAAAGGGAAAAAAAGGGAGGGGTGGGGGGAGGGGAGGAAAGGGGAAAGGGGAGGATGGGGAAATAGGGGGTTTGGGGGGAAATTTGGTTCTGTCTGGGGAAAAGGAAAACGCGGGTTTAAAATTCCTCAGACAAAGAGCCTCTTCCCCACGCCAAAGGGACCCCCCCTTGAAGGGGTTCCTGCTGGGAACCCCTTTTTAAAGAGTTAAATTTTTCTTGAAATTTTCCTGTATAAACCTTTTTTTTCCCTTTGGGATTTACTTCTTTTTGGGTTTAGGGACATCCTAAGTTTTTGCTTTTAATTCGTGATTTTTTGGGCCCAAGGGACTATCTTTCCTCCATTGCGAAAATTTTTAATTTTTTTAAAAAATTTTCAGTAACCCATTTTTTTTCTTTCGTCCCTTTTCCTCTTCTCTTTTTTCTGTATCTGTTTTTCCTTAGGTCTCCTCAATGGGGGGGGGGGGTAGAAAAATTCGGGGCAGGGGAAAAGCCCAAAAAAAGTCCAAATTTCCTCGGGCCCAAAAAGCTTCCCACCACGAAAAGGAGCCCCCCCTTTTGAGGAGGGACAGTGATGGATTGGAGTGATGAAAAAAAGGGGTTTTCTTTTCTGGGTCCCCCCATCTGGGGGGGAAAAAATGGTTGTTTGTACTAATAAAGTAAAAAATTTTGAATTAATTTTTGCTACAGAGGTAATTAAAAAATGAAAACTTTAATTTACTAAAAATTTTTTAAAAATTTTAAATTTCAAATTTTAAAAAAATATTAATACAAAGAAATTTTAAAAAAATTAGATGACCCAAAATCATGAGTGAAATCAACTTTCTAAAACTTTAAAATTAATCTAAGAACAACCCCCTTAAAAATTTGCCCAATATCCATTGTCTGCAAGACCCAAACTTAAAAATTTTTTCTACGACAACGAAAATAAATGGATAGAAAAAAAAAAATTTCCTAATTTTTAAAGCACAAAAGGGTTTACATCATTTGAGAAAAATTTTTAAAAGGGTTAAATATTTAAATAGCCTGTTAAAAGTGATAATTTTTAAGTTATAGAAAAATTTTAAAAAAATCTATGGAGAAACAAGAAAAAACCCGTTTTTGATAAACCCTTTCAACCAAAGGGGGAACACAAATAGTAGTAGTCAAAAAGAGTAAAGTCTGAGGGGGCCCTATGGGGGAAAAGTCTGTTCCAAAAAAGCACAGTCCCTCCCCCCCATCTTGTTCCTCACCCTTTTTTTTTGGGGGAAACATAGACAGGGAAATTACCCCAAAAGGCACAATATAATTTTTTTCGCAGATGGACACCCAAAGGGGGCATGACAGTGTCCTCCATAAAGACCTGCAAGACTCAGCATCAAGAAATTTTTAAAAGGGGGCTGCAGAAAAACAATATAAAGTTTAATGATGAGAAATTCCAATTACTCAGTTTAGGGAAAAAAATTTGGGGAAAAAAAAAAATTTCTTCAGAGTACAAAAAAAATTTCCAACCACACTTTTGAGTGAAAAAGCCAATATCAAAGCCCTGGGAGTGATCATGCGGGGGAAATCTAAACCTTAAAGGGGACCTTAACATTGTATCAATCGATCTGCTAAAAAAAATGACAGGATGGAAAAGGGAAAAACCTTCAAACCCAGGGATGTAAAACCCCGATGACACTTTTTTCAGGTCATTTATTTTTGGCGGGAATATTGCTGAACCCCTAAGAGCACCTTTAAAGGCGGGTTGAAATTGTGTTTTTAAAAAATTTGTACAGAAAACCTTAAAGTTGCTTTAATGCGAAAAAACCCCCTAAATTTTGCGGGGGAATGCTTAAATTTTCCCTTTAAAACCTGTACTCCCTAAAATACAGGAGGGAGGATACTTGATCTTTTTCCCGGGGAAAATCCTAGGGGAATAGTACCAAACTTGCACAGGGAAAGTTCACTTCCAAACAAAAGCAAAAGATGGGGAAAGAGGGTTTTGCAAAAAATCCCCCTAATAAAAAGGCGGGGGTTTGCCACTGGGAGGGAAAAAGGGGACAATACAATAAGGTCGGGGGCCCCCAAAGACGGTTAAAACTGCCCCCGGGCATATATCAGGGGGATTAAACCAACAGGCCCCCTGGCTGTCTTCAAGCGGGGAAACGGGGAAAGGGCCCCCAAAAGTTGGTCCCCTAAACCAGCCGGGGTTGTGGCTTTTTTACGTTGGATTAAAAAAAATTTCCAGCATTTAACAGCTGGTTGATCAGGCCCTGATCCACCATAAAGGGTCGGGGTAAAGGGAGTGGGCCAGGGAGCACTGCCCCTCAGAACTCTCCCCAGGTAAGAAGCAAAAATTTTTCCTTTTTTGGGAGAAAAAAACTAAACCTGTTAAGAGTCATAAAAGGCCCTGGGAAAAGGGGAAGTGGGTTCAGCTTTGATCCAAAAAAACAAAAAAAAAAATTTACATTTAATTCTTACAAAAGTTTTTATTTGCCATGTTTTGGTTATTCCCTTTTATTGAAAAAATTGTGGAAAAAATTTTTATACATTATAGGGCCTCTAAAAACCATTCTCTCCTGGGGAGTTTTGGTTTGGGGAATTGTGTTTTGATCTTTTTAATTTCCCCCTATCTTGTATCTACCAAGCAACCCCTTCCCACCTAGTAGGCATACATGTAGTACTGCTGAAGAGGTTTTAAAAAAGGTTTTTTTTAAGCATGTAAGTCTTGGGTTACAAAAAAAAAAATAGAGATTTTTGGGAGAAGGCCTATGGTTTTAATGAAGCTTTAAATTTTGTACAAAAAGAATGAAAAACCGCTCTAGCAAGTTAATCTTTTCCTGCCTTGCTCGCAGCTGGTTTTGCTTGTTTGCGAAAAAATTTTTCCCTCATTTTTTTTAAATTAAAAATGAAATTTAAACGTTCTAGGGGAATTTTTTAACTTCAATAATTTCGTTAAAAAAAAAACTCTATGGTTTATTTTCACCCCCACTTCTTTTTTAATTATGCAAAATTAAAACCTTTTATAAAAAACAAAATAAACCTGATATTTATCCCTTTAAAAATAAAATTAAAAAAATTACACCCTTTTCTTGTGGGGGGGTTATGGCTGGTCAAAGTGGCTAACGCGGGGGGGCTGGATTTTTAAAGGACTCTCTAAACCGCGGGTTAAAATCCCGGGGGGGGTATGGTTTGGTATGGGTGGGTCGGGGGTTAAACCGGTTTGTCGGGGAAAACTGGGAAAAAATTCTTCATGAATAATTTAGCTAATTTCATCTTACAGTTTATTTTTATCACAGTCACCTATTAAAACATAACTTTTAAAAATTTAAACCTTTTGAAACTGATATTTTCTCTAAAAAGAAAAAAATTATGTAATTATTTTTGGGGTTTATGGGCATTTGGTCGGCGGGGGACGAGTTTGTCTTGGGGGATTGGGCAAAATACTTCTTGAAAAATTTTTTCAAAATATCATCATAGGCTTATTTATTACCCACATTTCATCAATATGACCAACAAAAAAAAAAAAAAAAATAACATAAAAAACTTGAAAAATTACTTTTGAAGGGAATTTAAAATATGTCATTATGAAAAAAGGTGGAGGCAGCCACAACGCTCCCTCTTTGTTGTGGTAAACACTCCCCTTAGTGATGGATTTTTGAAGCCTTCTATTATAATTGTTTATGTAGTTTTTTAAATTATATGCATTATTTTTTTAAAAACATATTATATTTTTTTTAAATTTTTGTTATTGTATGACATTATTTTACTTTTTTATTTATTTTATTATTATTATTAATTATATGAAATTATTATTATAAAATATTATTATTTTTTATTAAATAATTTTTTGTTTTTTTATTCAAAAAAAAAATTTATAAGTTTTACTGTTATTCCTTATTGCAAAAATTTTTTTAAAAATAATGTAAACCCCAATTCACAAAATTATTTTTGGTTTACTCTGAAAACAGTCAAGCAATTGACCATTTGTCCTATTTTTGAGCTAAAATTTCAAGGCCTTTTCATCTTTAAATAGGGAAATCCAAAAATCAAAATCTATTTCTTTTAATATATTTTCCCAAATTCTATCAAATGCCCCCAAAAAAAACCGGGGTTTAAAACCCTTTGAAAACCATTAAAAATTACTGCAAAGGGGTGGAAAAATTGCTGAGAGGTGAACCCCCAATTTTTTGTGTTTAGATTTCTTTTTATTATTATTTTTTATTATTATTTTTTTTTTTTATTTTTTATTATTTTTTTTATTATTTTTTAATTATTTAAATAATTTTTTAAAATTTTTATTCCCCAAATTTAAAAGGGCTTTACTGTTATTCCTTATTGAAATTTAATTTGGGAAAAAATAATGTAAAAACCCATTCACGACTGCATATTGGAATGGCAGGGGGACATCATTTGTTTACTCTGAAAAGCCAAGCAAGGCCTTTTTCCCTTTAGGGGGAGCTCTTATTTAAAGGTACCTTTTTCGTGAAAAGAAATTTAAAAATCATATCTATTTCTGTAATTATCCCCTGCAGGCTGTATGGGGGGGCCCCCTTTGGTTAGCGTTTCTTTTTTTTTGAAATAAAAATTTAATCGGGAAATTTTAAAATTTCCATTCTATCAAAAAAGCCCAAAAACAAACGAGAAGACAAAAAATTTAAAAAAACCTTTCGAGGAGAGGGGATAAATTGCTAAAAAAGGGGAAACCCCAAATTTTTTTTAATGTTTAAAATTTTTTTCCCTTTTTTTGGTGTACTTTTAAAAAGTTTTCCTTTCCATCATACATTCCCCAAGTTTCAATAAGATAGCCCAACAAACAAAGTTTAAAAACCCGGGAAAAAAGGCCCCCCCAATGTCAAGGGAAACCCCTTTTTTTTGGGGGTTTTTTTGTTTGGGGGGAAAAAAAACCCCCCTTTAAAATTCCCCCTTTTTTAAAAAAAATTTTTTGGGGGCCCCCCCAAAAAAAGGGTTTTTTTAATTTTTTTAAAAAAAAAAAATTTTTTCCCCAAAAAAAATTTTTTTTTAAAAAAAATTTTTTTTTTTTTAAAAAAAAAAAGGGGGAAATTGGGTAATTTAAATTTTTCCCGGGGTTTTTTAAATGATTTCCCCTTTTTCTTTTAAAATTTAAAATTAAAATTTTTTTTGGGGGAAAAAACCCAAAAAAAAAAAATTTTTTTTTTTTTTGGGGGGAAATTTTAAAAAATTAAAGAGGGGAAAAAAAAATTTTTAAAAAAAAAAACCCCCCAAAAAAAATTTAATTTCCCGGAAACCCAAAACCCCACCCCCCCAAAAGGGGGAAAAAACCCCCCCCTTTTTTTTTTTTTAAAAAAAAACCCCCCCCCAAAAAAAAAAATTTTTTTTTTTTTTTAAAAAAAAAAAAAAAAAAAAAAAATTTTTAAAAACCTTTTTTTTGGGGGGAAAAAAATTTTTTTTTTTTTGGGGGGAAAAAAAATTTTTTTTTTTTTTTTTTTAAAAAAAATTTTTTTTTCCCCCCAAAAAATTTTGGGTTTTGTAAAAAAAAAAAAAAGGAAAAAATTTTTCCCTTTAAATTTAAAAAAAAAAAAATTTTTTTTAAAAAAATTTTTTTTAAAAATTTTTTAACCCCCAAAAAAATTTTTGGGGAAATTTTTTTTAAAAAATTTTTTTTTAAAAAGGGTTTTTTGGAAAAATTTTTTTTAAAAAAAATTTTTTTTTAAAAAATTTTTTTTTTTTTTTAAAAAAAATTTTTTTTGTTTTTTTTTTTTTTAAAATTTTTTTTGAAATTTTTTAAAAAGGAAATTTTTTTTTTTTAATTTTTTTTTTGGGGAAATTTTTTTTTTTTTTAAAATTTTTTTTGGTTTTTTTTTTTTTTTGATTTTGGGGTTTATTTATTTTTGGTTTTTTTTGGGGAATTTTTTTTAAAAAAACCCTTTTTTAAAAAAAATTTTTTTTTAAAAATTTTTTCCAAAGTTTTTTTTTTTTTTTTAAAATTTTTTTTTTTTTTTTGGGGTTTTTTTTTAAAAAGGGGGTTTTTTTTTAAAATTTTGGGGTTTTTTTTTTTTAAAAAAAAAAAAAAAAAATTTTAAAAAAAATTTTTTTCTTGGGAAAAAATTTTTTTTTTTTTTTGAAACCTTTTTTTTTTTGGTTTTTTTTTTTAAAATTTTTTTTTTTTTTCCCTTTTTTTTTTTTATGTTTTTTTTAAAAAACCCCATTTTTTTTTTTATATTTCCCTTTTTTTTTTTTTTTTTTTTTTTCTTTTTTTAGGTTTTTTTGGGGTTTTTTTTAAAAATTTTTTGGGGGGGGGGTTTTTTCTTTGGGGTTTTTGGGGGGGGGGGTTTTTTTTTTTTTTGGGTTTTTTTTTTGGGGGGGGGGGGGGGGGGTGGGTTTTTTTGGGGGGGGGAAGGGGGGAAAAAAAAAAAAGGGGGGGGGGGGTTTTTTTTTTAAAAAAAAAAAAAAAAAGGGGGGGGGGGCCCCCGGGGGGGGGGGAAAATTTTGGGGGGGGGGGGGAAAAGGGGGGGGGGGGGTTTTTGGGGGGGGAAAGGCCTTTTAAAAGGGGGGGCCCGGGGGGGGGGGCCCTTTTGGGGGGGGGGGGGGGGGGGGGGAATGGGGGGGGGGAAAAAAAAGGGGGGGGGGGGGGAAAAAAGGGGGGGGGGGGGGGGTTTTTTGGGGGGGGGGGGGGGCCCCGGGGGGGGGGGGGGAAAAGGGGGGGGGGGGGAAAAAAAACCCCCCCGGGGGGGGGGGGGGGGTTTTTTGGGGGGGGGGGGGGGGGGGGGGGAGGGGAAGGGGGGGGGGAAAAAAAAAAAAAAAGGGGGGGGGGGGGGGGGGGGGGGGGGGGAAAAAAAAGGGGGGGGGGGGGGGGGGGGGGGGGGGCCCCCCGGGGGGAAAAAGGGGGGGGGGGGGGGGGGGGGGGCCCCGGGGGGGGGGGGGGGGGGGGGGGGGTTTTTTTTAAAGGGGGGGGGGGAAAAAAAGGGGGGGGGGGGGGGGAAAAAAGGGGGGGGGGGGAAAAAAAGGGGGGGGGGGGGGGGGGGGGGGGGGGGGGGGGGGGGGGGGGGGGGGGGGGGGGGCCTTTAAAAAGGGGGGGGGGGGGGGGGGAAAAAAAAAGGGGGGGGGGGGGGGGGGGGGGGGGGGGGGGGGGGGAAAAGGGGGGGGGGGGGGGGGGGGTTTTAAAAAATTTTGGGGGGGGGGGGGTTTTTTTTTTTTTGGGGGGGTTTTTTTTGGGGGGGGGGGGGGGGGGGGGGGGGGGGGGGGGGGGGGGGTTTTTGGGGGGGGGGGGGGGGGCCGGGGGGGGGGGGGTTTTTTTTAAAATTTTTGGGGGGGGGAAAAAAAAAGGGGGGGGGGGGGGGGGGGGGGGGGGGGGGGTTAAGGGGGGGGAAACCGGAAAAAAAGGGGGGGGGGGGGGGGGGGGTTTTGGGGGGGGGGGGGGGGCCCCCGGGGGGGGGGGGGGGGGGGGGGGGGGGGGGGGGGGGTGGGGGGGGGGGGTTTTTTTGGGGGGGGGGGGGGGGGGGGGGGGGGAAAAAGGGGGGGGGGGAAAAAGGGGGGGGGGGGGGGGGGGGGGGGGGGGGGGGGGGGGGTTTTGGGGAAAAAAGGGGGGGGGGGGGGGGGGGGGGGGGGGGAAAAAAGGGGGGGGGGGGGGGGGCCCCGGGGGGGGGGGGGGGGGGGTTTTTGGGGGGGGGGGGGGGGGGGGGGGGGGGGGGGGGGGGGGGGGAAAAAAAAAAAATTTTTTTTTGGGGGGGGGGGGGGGGGGGGGGGGGGGGGGGGGGGGGGGGGGGGTTTTTTGGGGGGGGGGTTTTTTTTTAAAAAAAGGGGGGGGGGGGGGGGGGGGGGGGGGGGGGGGGGGGGGGGGGGGGGGGGGGGAAAAGGGGGGTTTCCGGGGGGGGAAAAATTTGGGGGGGGGGGTTTTTTTTTTTTGGGGGGGGGGGGGGGGGAAGGGGGGGGGGGGCCCCCGGGGGGGGGGGGGAAAAAAAAAAACCCCCCCCGGGGGGGGGGGGGGGGGGGGGGGGGGGGAAAGGGGGGGGGGGGGGGCCCCCCCCCCCGGGGGGGGGGGGGGGGGGGGGGGGGGGGGGGGGGGGGTTCGGGGGGGGGGGGGGTAAGGGGGAAAAAAAACCCCCGGGGGGGGGGGGGGGGGGGAAAAAGGGGGGGGGGGGGGGGGGGGGGGGGGGGGGGGGGGGGGGGGGGGGGGGGGGGGGGGGGGGGGGAAAACCCCCCGGGGGGGGGGGCCCCGGGGGGGGGGGGAAAAAATTTTAAAGGGGGGGGGGGTTTTTTTTTGGGGGGGGGGGGTTTGGGGGGGGGGGGGGGGGGGGGGGGGGGCCCCCAAAAAAAGGGGGGGTGGGGGGGGGGAATTTTTAAAAAGGGGGGGGGGGGAAAAAAGGGGGGTTTTTTTTGGGGGGGGGGGGGGGGGGGGGGGGAAAAAAAAACCCCCCCCCGGGGGGGGGGGGGGGGGGGGGGGGGGGGGGGGGTTTTTTGAAGGGGGGGGGGGCCCCGGGGGGGGGGGGGGGGGGGGGGGGGGGGGGGGGGGGGGGGGGGGGGGGGGGGGGGGGGGGGGGGGGGGAAAAGGGGGGGGGGGGGGGGGGGGGGGTTTTGGTGGAGTTGGGGGGGGGGGGGGCCCCGGGTTTTTTTTTTTTTTTTTTTTTTTTTTTTTTTTTTTTTTTAAGGTTTTTGTTTTTTTTCCTTTTTTTTGGGTTTTTTTTTTTTTCTTTTTTTTTTTTTTTTTTTTTTCCCCCCTTTTTTTTTTTTTTTTTTTTTTTTTTTTTTTTTTTTTTTTTTTTTTTTTTTTTTTTTTTTTTTTTTTTTTTTTCCCTTTTTTTTTATTTTTTTTTTTTTTTTTTTTTTTTTTTTTTTTTTCCCTTTTTTTTTTTTTTTTTCCCCGGGCCCCCTTTTTCCCCCCCCGGGGAAAAAAAAAAGGAAAAAAAATTTTTCCCCCCAAAAATTTTTTGGGGCTTTTTTTTGGGGGGGGGGGGGAAACCCCCCCCCTTTTAAAAAAAAAACCCTTTTTAAAAAACCCCCTTTTAAAGGGGGGGGGGGCCCCCAAAATTTTTTTTTTTTTAAAAAAAAAAAAAATTTTTTTTTAAAAAAAAACCCTTTTAAAAAATTAACCCCCCGGGGGGGGAATAAATTTTTTTTTTGGCCCCTTTTTTTTTTAAAATTTTAAGGGGAAAAAAATTTTTAAAAAATTTTTTCCCCCCAAGGAAAATTTTTTTGGCCCCCCCCTTTTTTAAAAAAAAATTTTTAAAAAAAAAAAATTTTTTTAAATTTTTTGGAAAAAAAAAAAAAATTTTTTTTTTTTTGGGGGGGGGGGGGGGGTGGGAAAAAATTTTTCCGGGTTTTTTTTTTTTTTTTAAACCCAAAATTTTTTTTTCCTTAAAAAATTTTTTTTCCTATTGGTTTTTTAAAAAAATTTTTTAAAAAAAAAATTTTTTTCCCCCCCCTTTTTTTTTTTTCATTTCCCCCCGGGTTTTTTTTTTAAACCCCCTTTTTTGGGGTTTCTTTAAAACCCCCCTGGGGGGCATTTTTTTTTAAAAAAGGGGGAAAAAAATTTTGGGGGGTTTTAAAAAAAACCCCCCCAAAACCCCCCCCCTTTTTTTCTTGGGCGTTTTAAAGGGGAAAAAATTTTAAAAACCCCCCCCTTTTTTTTTTTTTTTTGGTTTTTTTCCCCGGAAATTTTTTGGAAATTTTAAAAATTTTTTAAAAAAATTTTTTTTCCAGTTTTTAAAATTTTTTGGGGGGGGAAAAAAATGATGATGGAGCATAATCTCACCGTAAGTTTTTTTGCATCAGGGGAGACACGGCGAGTGATCGCACCTTCTGCTTAAATAGAAGTTTTCCCGTGGTTCTGTTGTACCTGTACCTGCCCCACACAGCGCATTTCAAACGTACTGCACGAGCACAAGCAGGAGACCACCAAGGCATGCATTTCTGAGAATGCCTGCCCAAAGTTTGGGGTATAGAATGCGAAGCGCGGTTAAAATAGAGGATGAGGTGTAAAAGCTTACAATGGAGGACGAAGAAAGAACCTCACTAAAACAGTTAGTCATGAGTAAAGATTCCAATTTGCCTGATGAAATTGCCAGCGTAGGTTACGAAGAGGTGGTGAATATGAAGGGGAAGTAAGAATGATTGGGAAATGATCACTGTCATGTAAATCTGGGAGAACAGACCGGGTGAAGTCTAATGGGGCCCAGAGGAAAGCAGACTGAGAATCAATGCAGGAGAGAGAATGAGTCCGAGTATCAAAATGGGTGTGAGTACCTGTATTTAAAACATAGAGAGGGTGGGTAGCAAGAATAGCCTCTAACTGAATGCCACGGGAATCACAGTGAGACCCCCAGAGGAAATGATGGGATTAAAATCACCAGTAACAGAAGTGGTGGCAGTAAATGACGAAACAAGAAAGGCAAAAATCCGGGATAGATAATGCCCGAGAAGGAGAGAGATACAAAAAACCCAAGTGTATACCACCTATGCAAGTGGATATGGGCTGCTGTGTAATGCAGCGAAGTATTAACAAATAGCTGAGGGAAAACGGAATATCAGTGCGTAGAAAAAAGGGCACTTTCATTATAGGTCCTATCAGGAAAAGGATCGAAGAATACAATAAATTATAGCCTGAGATGGATAGATAACTGCAGAGTGCAATTTTGGTTCCTGTTAGCAAACACCAACAGGGGAAAACGGGGAGAGCAACATCTGAAGCTCACCCTGATTACCCTGAAGCCGCGAATATTCCACTGTAAATAGGCCATGATTGGCAATGATAAAGATACCTGAAATCAGCAGGTAAGGGTACCTACAGACTAGAGGGGTTAGAAAATCCACAAAGGGGGTAGCAAAGGAAAACGTTCAAGCAGCGAAGGAAAAGGTGCGCTGTGAAGAAAGGAGTTGCACAGATGGAAAGAGGAAAGAGAAGGAACAGAAAGTGGATTCAGTGTCCATTGATGGTTTGGTCCCCTGCAATACAGGACCCTCGACCAGCGATGGCATCGATTTAAAGATAAATCTGACTAGCGATACATTTAAACGCAAAAATTTTGCCTCGATTAGCGCTAAAAACTCGACCAACACTATTCCTTCCGTCTGAGACGCGTCACATTCTGGCCAGTGTTTACAAGCCAGCCAGCCACCGCGGTCCGCTTCCAAGCATACAATCGGAACATTTCATATTATCACAGCCCTTTTTTAGTGATTGCACCTGCCCAAAAAAAGTCACCATGGGCCCCAAGAAAGCTTCTAGTGCCAACCCTACAGCAAAAGGGTGAGAATTACAAAGGGGTATGAAAAAGAGATCATTGCTAAGTATGAAAGTGGAGTGCATGTCTCCGAGCTGGCCAGGCTGTACACAAAACCCCAATCAAACCCTCGCTTTCTATTGTGGCCAAGAAAACAGCAAATCGAGGAAGCTGTTCTTGCCAAAGGTGCAACTATGTTTTCGAAACTGAGATCGCAAGTGATAGAAGATGTTGAGAGACTGTTATTGGTATGGATTAACGAAAAACAGATAGCAGGAGATAGCATCTCTCAAACGATCATATGTGAAAAGGCTAGGAAGTTGCATGACGATTTTAAATTAAAAAAATGCCAGCAACTAGTGGTATGGAGGAAATTTTTGGCCAGCAAAGGTTGGTTTGAGAGATTTAAGAAACGTAGTGGATACATATGTGATAAGGATGGTGAGGCTGCCCGTTTGGACCAAAAACATCTGAAAAATAGTGCAGGAATTCAAGGGGTACTAGACATGAAGGACTAAAC
>NC_069424.1:50934807-50987147 GCF_026875155.1 Cherax quadricarinatus
ACCAGAAGAACAGAACGTAACACAGAAAAACGACAGAAACACAGAAACCAGAACAGTAACAAAAGAAGATCAATACAATAACACAAAGACCGTACCAGCAACACAGAAGACAAGTACAGTAACACAAGACCAGTACAGTAACACAAAGACCAGTACAGTACACAGAAGACAAGTACAGCAACACAGAAGACCAGTACAGCAACACAGAAGACCAGTACAGTAACATAGAAGACACAGTACAGCAACTTAGGAGACAAGTACAGCAACACAGAAAACAAGTTCTGCAAACACAGAACACCATCACAGCAACACAGAAGACCAGTACAGCAACACAGAATGACCAGTACAATAACACAGAGACAATACACAAATAACCCGCACATAAAAGACAGAAGCTTACGACGACGTTTCGGTCCGACTTGGACCATTGACAAAGTCACACTAACAGAGGAGGAGCAGGACGGCTATATATAGTCAGGAAGAGGTGGAGGTAGTAGTAGTGGTAGTAGTAGTAGTAGTAGTAGTAGTGGCCTTCCCAAAACTCATAAACCTGATATCCTCTTCGTCCTATCATATCCTCTAGAGGTTCTGTCTCTTTTTCTCTTGCTTCTTGGCTGGCCAAAACCCTCACTCCCTTTCTTGGTACTTTTTCTCCTGCCCACCTCCGTCACTCTCAAGACTTCATTGAACGGGTTCGCTCTCTCCCAACCTGTAAGATGCTTAGTCTTGACGTTGAGTCCCTCTTCACCAATGTCCCTCTTGATGATGTCCTTGATTTCCTTAGAGAGAAGGCCCATGAAGGGTTTCTCTCATCTCCCTATCCCCACTGATGTCTTTCTTGATCTGATCCGCCTCTGTGTGGACTCTAACTCCTTTTCCTTCCAAGGGAAATATTATTCCCAACCTTCGGTGTCGCTATGGGCTCTCCTCTCTCTCCTGTCCTTGCTAATCTTTACATGGAATACTTCGAGACTGTTCTTCTTCCTACCCTCGATGTGCAAACCTTCACTCTGGCTCCGCTATGTGGATGACATCTTTGCTCTGTGGCCTCATGACTCCAGTCTCTTCCAACCTTTTCTTGAAGCTCTTAACAATCTTGCCCCTTCCATTAAGTTTAAAGCTGAATGGGAATCTAATTCCTTACTTCCTTTCCTTGATGTCCATGTCCACCGCTCAGATACAGGTTTTTTCCTTTTCCGTTTACCGTAAACCTATGCACAGTGGCATGTACATTCACTACTTTTCCTATCATGCTTCCCCTGTCAAGAAAGTGTTCTTATCTCCCTCTTTCTCCGTGCCCTCCGCATCTGTGATCCTCAGTTCCTTCCAGCAGAAATTTCCACTCTTTATAATTCGTTCTCCCCGTCTTGGCTACCCTTCCCATTTCATAGACTCTGCCCTCTCACGTGCTAAACGCAATTTCTTCTCTCCCAAACTCTCTACTCATGGAACTCTTCTATCCTCTGCCTTCCCTACATTTCCGGTCTTTCTAATCTCAACAATTCTCTCCGTCCCTTAGACATCAGCTTACCTTCCGCCAGACTAACACTCTTCGCACTAATCTCGTTCATACCTCTCCTCCCTCAACAGATGTTCCTGGTGTCTACTCTATTTCTTGCTCCTCCTGTCCTCTTCAATACTTTGGAGAAACTGGTCGATCTCTTTCTGACAGACTTAGGGAGCACAAAAACAGTGTAGGCTTGCCGACACTAACAATGCTCTTTTCTGTCACGTCAGAGATCATAGCCATCCTATTGACTGGTCTTCTGCTAAAACTGTCTTCCCTACTTCCAACTCGAACAGTCGCCGTTTAGTTGAATCCTCTCTTATACACAACTTTCCTTGTATGAACCTTAGCCCTGGCTTCGTCTCTGTAGATGCCTTCCTCTCCCACTACATTGTAAAATGCTCCAAACTTCAGAACACCCGGACTTAACCTGAATCCTCATTTTTTCTTCTCTTCTTCTTTTTCTTCTTCCTCTTCCCCTTTCCTCTCTCCTTTTCTCCTCTGGGTTGTCTTTCTCTCTCCTGTCTCGTGTTTCTGTTCCTTCTTTATTTTATTTCACCACTTCCCCTTTCACGCACCTCGGTGCGCTTGCTCTCCCTCTGTGGGTTTCTAGCTCCTTGCAGTGCTCCCCTTCCTTTGTATTTGACTGGCTCGTCTTCCTTATTTCCCACTTCTACCACTACCACTACTCTACCTCTTCTTCTTCTACTACATCTACTGATGAAATTAGACACATGTGCGCGTCTGTGTCTTTGTTGTGACTGTTTCGCCGTCCAGTGGCTGTCTGGATGGCGAAACGTCCTACGTGAGGATGCCCGGTGTTTGTGCGTTGTCATTCCATCCGTCGGTATTAAATACATTTCTTGTACTACTACTACTACTACTACACTACCACTACTACTACCTCCACTCTTCCTGGACTAATATATAGGCCGTCCTGCACCTCCTCCTGTTAGTGTGGACTTTGTCAATTGTCCAAGTCGACCGAAACGACGTCGAAAGCTTCTTCTTATATGTGCGGTTTCTTTGTTATCGCGCCAGTCACGGTATTGTGCCTTTTTGTTATTTATACAGAAACAAGTACAGCAACACAGAAGAACAGTAAACAACACAGAAGACCAGTACAGACACCCAGAAGACAAGTACAGCAACACAGAAGACAAGTACAGAAAACACAGAAGACCATTACAGTAACACTAAGACAAGTAATAGCAAACACAGAAGCCCCGTACAGTAACACAGAAGACAAAGTACAGAATACACGAAGACCAGGAACAGCACATAGAATACCAGCACAGCAACACAGAAGACAAGTAAAATCAACACAGAAGACCAGTACAATACCACAGAAACCATACAGCAACACCATAGACAAGTACAGCAACACAGAGACAGGTACAGCAACACAGAATACAGTACAGCAACACAGAAGACCAGCATAGCAACACAGAAGAGGAAGTACAGCAAACAAAGAAGACCATTACAGCAACACAGAAAAAAACGCACAGCAACACAGAAGAGAAGTACGGCAACACCGAAGAGCTGTACCGCAAACACAGAAAAACAACCGCAACAGAGAAGTCCAATAAAGTAAACACAGAAAGACCAGTACAGTAACACAGAAGACCTGTACATACAAAGAAGACCAGTAACAGTAACTCAGAAACCAGTACAGTAAAGCACCAGAAGACCAGTACAGTACATACAAGAATTAGTACAGTAACACAGAAGACCAGTACAGTAGACATAGAAGACAAGACCAGAACCACAGACTACCCACATCCACACAATAAGACCAGTACAGTAACACAGAAGACGAGTACCAGTAACACAGAAGACCAGTACAGTAACACAGAAGACCAATCCGTCACACAGAAGACCAGTACAGTAGACTCCGAATACAAGTACAGCACCACAGAAGACAAGAACAGCAACGCAGAAGACCAGTACAGTAACACTAAAAACAACACGAGAAGACAGAAGACCAGTACAGTAAAAACACAGACGAACATCACAGTAACCATGAAACAAAGTACCGGCAACACAGAAGACTATCCAACAACACAGAAGATACATATACAGTAACATAGAATACAAGTACAGTAAGCACAGAGACAATACAGCTTCACAGAAGAGCAGTACCGTAACATTAAAAGAGACCAGTACAGTAACCACAGAAAAGACTAGTACAGTAACACAGAAGACCCAGCACAGTAACACAGAAACCAGTACAGTAAACACAGAAGACAAGTACAGCAACACAGAGAAAAGTAACATCAACACTAGAAGACCGGTACAGTGACACAGTAAGCACAGTACAGTGACTCGAAGCCCAGTACAGTAACACAGAAGACCAATACATTAACAAAGGAACCAGTAACCGTAACACAAAGACCAACACAGCAACACAGAAGACCATTTACAGCAACACAGAAGACCAGTACAGCAACACAGAAGACCAGTACGTAACACAGAAGACATACAGTACACAGATGACCACACAGCAACACAGACGACCAGTAACCGTAACACAGAAGAAAAGTACAGTAACACAGAAGACCAGTACAGTAACACAGAAGACGAGTAGAGTAACACAGAGAGTCCATTGCAGCAACACAGAAGACTCAGTATAGAAACACAGAAGACCAGTACAGTAACACCGAAGACCAGTACAGTAACACAGAACCAGTACATTCGCACAGAAAACAAGTGCATCAACAAGAAGACATGTAAACCGCAACACAGAAGACCATAACAGAAACACAGCAGCAGCACAGCAGCACAGACTAACAGTACAGGAACTCAGACGACCAGTACGGAAACACAGAAGACCAGTAAAACAGCAACACTGAAGAACAACAACAGTTCAGCAATACAGAAGACCAGTACAGCAACATAAAAGACAAGTACAGCAACAGAAAACAAGTTCTGCAACACAGAAGACCAGCACACAACACAGAAGACCATACAGAAACACAGAAGACCATTAACAATACACAGAAGAACTCAGCAACAAAGAAGACAATACAGTAACACAGAAGAACAAGAGCAACACAGAAGACCATACAATAACACAGAATACCAGTACAGTAACACAGAAGACCAGTACAGTAACACAGAAGACGAGTACAGTAACACAGAAGACCAGTACAGTAACACAGAAGACAAGTACAGCAACACAGAAAGACCAACACAGAAACAAGAAGACAAGTACAGCAACACAGAAGAACAGCACAGCATACAGAAGACAATACAGCAACACAGAAGACCAGTACAGTAACAACAACACCAGTAAAGTAACACACAAGACCATTAATGGGGAGGGGTGGGCAGGTAACACAGAGACAACACAGCGCCACAGAAGACCATACAGTAACACAGAAGACGAGTAACAGTAACACAGAAGACCATACAGGAACAGAGAGACCAGTACAGTACACAGAAGACCAGTTAGCAACACAGAAGACCAGTACGCAACAAAGAAGACCAGTACCCACCACAGAAGACCAAACAAATCACAGAGAAAAGTCAGCAACAGAGAAGACCAGTACACACACGAATACCACAAAGCATCACAGAAGACAAGTACAGCAACACAGAAGAACGAAGTACAGCAACACAGAAGAACAACAAGCAACACAAAAGACCATACAGTAACACAGAAGAACAACCTAACACAGAAGACCAGTACAGCAACACAGAATACCAGCACAGCAACATAGAAGACCAGTGCAGCAACACAGAAGGCCAGTACAGAAACACCATGAAGACCATACAGTAACACAGAAGACCATTACAGTAACACTGAAGACCAGTACAGTAACACAGAAGACCTAGTACATAACACAGTAGACCTGTACAGTAACACAGAGAACCATTACAGTAACACAGAAGACAAGTACAGTAACCAGAAGAAACAAACAGTAACCAGAAGAACCATACATTAACACAGAATACAGAAACAGTAACACAGAAGATCAATACAATAACACAAAGAACCGTACAGCAACACAGAAGAACCAGTACAGTAACACAAGAACAGTACATAACACAAAGACCAGTACAGTAACACAGAAGACAAGTACAGCACACAGAAGACAAGTACAGCAACAAAGAAGACAAGTACAGCAACACAGAAGAACCAGTTAAAGTAATACAGAAACCAGTACAAGTAACACAGAAGACCAGTAACAGTAACACAGAAGACAATACAGCAACACAGAAGACAAGTACAGCCCAACGAGAAGACCATACAGTAACACAGAAAACATTACAAGTGACTCTGAAGAACCAGTACAGTAACACCAGAAGACCAGTTCCAGGACCACAGAAGACCACTACAGTAACACAGAAGACCAGAACAGCAACACAGAATTCCATACAGCAACACAAAAGACAAGTACAGAACACAGAAGACCAGTACAGTAACACAGAAGACCAGTACAGTAACACAGATGACAGCACAGCACACCGAAGACCAGTACAGTAACACAAAGGACCATACAAGTAACACAAACCATACTGTAACACAAATACGAGTAGAGTAACACAGAAGACCAGTACAGTAACACAGAATACCAGTAACAGTAACACAGAAGACCATACCAGTAACACAGAAGACAAATACAGTAACACAAAGACCAGTACATCAACACAGAAACAAGTACAGCAACACAGAAGATACCAGTTACCAGTAACACAGAAACAAGTACAGCAACACAGAAGACCAGTACAGTAACAAAGAAAACAAGTACAGAAACACAGAAGACCAGTACAGCAACATTGAAGACCAGCACAGCAACACAGAAGACAAGTACAATCAACACAGAAGACCCGTACAGTAACACAGAAGACCAGGTACAGCAACACAATAGACAGGTATACAGCAACACAGAGAGGACAGTTACAAGCAACACAGAATACCAGTACAGCAACACAGAAGACCAGCATAGCAACACAGAAGAGAAGTACAGCAACAAAGAAGACCAGTACAGCAACACAGAAAACGCACAGCAACACAGAAAGAGAAGTACAGCAACACAGAAGACCTGTACATTAAACACAGAAAAACAACAGCAACATAGACGCCCCTTAAAGTAACACAGAACACCAGAACAGTACACAGAGGACCTGTACATTACATAGAAGACCAGTACAGTAACTCAGAAGACCAGTACAGTAACACAGAAGACCAGTACAGTAACATACAAGAATAGTACAGTAACACAGAAGACCAGTACAGTAACATAGAAGACCAGTACAGTAACACAGAAGACCAACAGCAACACAGAAGACCAGTACAGTAACACAGAAGACGAGTACAGTAACACAGAAGACCAGTACAGTAACAGAGAAGACCAGTACAGTAACACAGAAGACCAGTACAGCAACACAGAAGACATGTACAGCAACACAGAAGACAAGTACAGCAACGCAGAAGACCAGTACAGTAACACGAAAAACAAGCAGAGCAAGACAGAAGACCAGTACAGCAACACAGAAGAACCACACAGTAACTCAGAAGACAAGTACAGGCAACACAGAAGACCAGTACAACATCAAAGAAGACAAATACAGTAACATAGAATACAAGTACAGTAACTCAGCAGACAAGTACAGCTACACAGAACAGCAGAACAGCAACACAGAATACCAGTACACAAGAAAAATAAAAAAAAAAAACACAGAAGACCAGTACAGTAACATGGAAGACCAGTACAGAACAAGAAAGACTAAGTACAGTAACACAGAATACCAGTACAGTAACTCAGAAGACCAGTACAGTAAACACAGAAACTAAGAACAGCAACACAGAATGACAGTCACAGCAACACAGAAGACCAGTACAGTAACACAGAAGAACATTACAGTGACTCTAAGACCAGTACAGGTTTTTAAAAATAACACAGAAGACCAGTACAGTAACATAAAACCAGTACAGTAACACAGAAGACCAACCACAGCAACAAAGAAGACCAGTGCAGCAACACAGAAGAACAGTAAACAGCAACACCGAAGACCAGTACAGTAACACAGAAGACCAGTCCAGTAACACAGCGACTAAAGTACAGCAACACAGAAGACCATACAGTAACACAGCAGACCATTACAGTAACACAGAATGACCAGTAAAGTAACACAGAAGACCAGTACAGTAACACAGAAAGACCAGTACAGTAGCAACAGAAGACAAGTACCAGCAACACAAGAAGAAAAGTACAGCTACACAGAAGACCAGAACAGCAACACAGAAGACCAACACAGCAGCACAGAAACAAGTCAGGATCGCATAAGACCAGTACAGGTAAACAAAGAAGACCAGTACAGTAGACACAGAAAGGACCAACACAGCAACAAGAAGACCATTACAGCAACACAGAAGAACAGTACAGCAACACCGAAGACCCCTACAGTAACACTGAAGACCAGTACAGTAACACAGATGACCAGCAACAGCAACAACGAAGAACCGTACAGAAACACAGAAGAAAAGTAAAGGAACACAGAAGACCAGTACACAACACAGAAGACAATACAGAAACACAGAAGACCAGTACAGTAACATTGAAGACCAGTACAGTAACACAGAAGACTAGTACAGTAACACAGAAGACCGTACAGTAACACAGCAGACCATAAACATAAAAACAGAAGACAAGTACAGCAACACAGAAGACAAGTACCGCAACACAGAAGACCATTACAGTAACACGAGAACAGTAACAGTGACTCTGAAGACCATACCAGTAACACAGAAGACCAAGTACAGTAACATATAATACCAGTACATGTAACACAGAAGACAACACAGCAACAAAGAAAGACCGTCAGCAACACAAGAAGAACAGTACAGCAAACACAGAAGACCCAGTGCAGTAACCCAGAAAGACCAGTACAGATAACACAGAAGACCATACAGCAACACAGAAGACCAGGACCAGGTAACACCGAAACCAGTACAGGTAACACAGAAGACCAGTACAGTAACACAGAAGACCAGACAGTAACACAGAAGACCAGTACAGAGCACGAAGATCAAGTACAGCAACACAGAAGAAAGTACAGCAACACAGAATACCAGAACAGCCAACACGGAAGACCAACACAGCAGCACAAAGACATGTACTAGAACTCGAAGACCAGTACGGTAACATAGCAGACCATACAGTAACACAGGAAGACCAACACAGCAACAAAGAACCCAGTACAGCAACACAGAAGAACAGTACAGCAACCACAAAGACAGTACAGTAACACAGAAGACCATACAGTCCCACAGATGACCAGCACAGCACCACAGCAGACCAGTACAGTAACAAGAAGAAAAGTACAGAATCACAGAAGACCGTACAGCACACTGAAGACCAGTACAGTAAACACGAAACCATACAGTAACACAGAGGGGGGGGGGGGGGGGGGGGATGGGTGGGGGGGGGGTATACCAGTACAGTAACACAGAAGACCAGTACAGTAGCACAGAAGAGAAGTACAGCACACAGAAGAAAAGTTGACAGCAACACAGAAGACCAGAACAGCAACACAGAAGAACCAGCACAGCAGCACAGAAACAATAAAGTGGGGGGGGGGGGGGGGGCAGGAACTCAGAAGACCAGTACGGTAACACAGAAGACCAGTTCAGCAACACAGAAGACCAGTACAGCAACATAGAAGACAAGTACAGCAACACAGAAAACAAGTTTTCTGCAACACAGATGACCAGAACAGCAACACAGAAGACCAGTTTCAGTAACACAGAAGACCCAGTACAGTAACACGAAGACAGCACAGCAACACTGAAGTCCAGTACTGCAACACAAAAGACTAGTACAGCAACCACAGAAGACCAGTACAGTAACACAGAAGACTACCAGTAACAGTAACACAGAGACCAGCACAGCACCACAGAAGTCCAGTACAGTAACACAGAAGACCAGTACAGTAACACAGAAGACCAGTACAGTAACACAGAAGACGAGTAGAGTACACAAAATACCAGTACAGTACACAGAAGACCAGTAACAGTAAACACAGAAATACCAGTACAGTAACAACCGAAGACCAGTACAGTAACACAGAAGACCAGTACAGTAACACATAAGACAAGTACAGCAACACGCAAGACAAGTACAGCAACACAGAAGACCAGAACAGTGCAACACAGAAACCAGCACATCAGGCACAAAACACATTAACGAGGAACCTCAGAAGACCAGTACAGTAACACAGAAGAACATACAGCAAGACAGAAGACCATTCCCAACACAGAAGACCAGGACAGCAACACAGAGACAAGTCCAGCAACACAGAAAACAAATTCTGCCAACTCAGAAGAGCAACACCGCAACACAGAAGATCAGTACCATGCCACACAGAAGACCAGTACAATAACACAGAAGACAAGTACAGCAACACAGAAGACCAGTACATCAACACAGAAGACCAGTACAGTAACACATTAAGACAAGTACAGCAACTCAGAAGACAATACAGCAACACAGAAGACCCATACAGTAACACCAGAAGACAAGTACAGCCCACAGAAGACCAGTACAGTAACACAGAAAAAGTACAGCAACACAGAAGAGCAGTTCAGCAACACAGAAGACCCAGTACATCAACCTAGAGACAAGTACAGCAACACAGAAAACAAGTTCTGCAACCAGAAACCAACACAGCAACACAGAAGACCAGAAACAGCACACAGAAACCAGTACAAAAGCACAGAAAACAAGTACAGCAAAACAGAAGACCAGTACATCAACACAGAAGACCATTACAGTAACACCAAAAGACAAGTACAGCAACACAGAAGACAAGGTACAGCAACTCAAAGACCAGTACAGTAACACATAAGACAAGAAAGCCAACACAGAAAGAACCATTACAGTAACACAGAAGACAAGTACAGAAACACTGAAGACCAGTACAGCAAACATTAGAAGACCACACAGCAACACAGAAGACAAGTACATCAACACAGAATATCCCATACAGTGAAACACAGAAGACCAGTACCAAACACAATAGACAAGTACAGCAACACAGGAGACAGTTACAGGAAAACAGAATACCAGTACAGCACACAGAAGACTCAGCAATAACAATCACAGAAGAAAAGTACAGCAACAAAAGAAGACCATTACAGCAACACAGAAAAACAGCACAGCAACACAGAAGAAACGAGAGCAACAGAGAAGACCATAAAGTAACACAGCAGACCAGTACAGTAACCCAGAAGACCTGTACCGAACATAGAAGACCAGTACAGTAACCTCAGAAGACCAGTACAGTAACACAGAAGAACCAGGGTAGGCGGGAGTAACATACAAGAATATACGTAACACAGAAGACCAGTAACAGTAAAATAGGAAGACCATTACAGTAAAACAGAAACCAACCAGCAACACAGAAGACCAAGTATACAGTAACACAGAAGACGAGTACATAACACAGAAGACCAGTACAGTAACACAAAGACCAGTATCAGTAACACAGAAACAAGTACAGTAACACAGAAGTCAAGTACAGCAACACAAAAGTACAAGTACAAGCAACGCAGAAGACCATTACAGTAACACGAAAAACAAGCACAGCAAGACAGAAACCAGTACAGCAACACAGAAGAATCAGCACAGTAACTCAGAAAGACACTTCAGCACACAGAAGACTAGTACAACAACACAGAAAAAATACAGTACAATAGAATACAAGTACATAACACAGAAGACTAAGTAACAGTAAACACAGAAGACCCGTACAGTAACACTGAAGACCAGTAGCAGTAACACAGAATACAAGTTACAGCAACACAGAAGACAAGAACAGCAACACAGAAGACACATTACATGTGACCACAGAAGACAGTACAGTTGACGCTGAAACTAGTACAGTAACACAGAAGACCAATACAGAAACACAGGAGACCAGCACGTAACACAGAAGACCATCACAGCAACACAGAAGCCCAGTACAGCACACATAAGCCCAGTACAGCAAACACAGAAGACCAGATCAGTAACACAGAAGACCAGTACAGTACACAGATGACCAGCACAGCCACAAAAAGAACCCCAAGTTTACAGTAAACACAGAAGAAAATACAGTAACACAGAAGACCAGTAACAGTAACACAGAAGACGAGTAGAGTAACACAGAAACCAGTACAGCAACACAGAAGACCAGTATAGTACCACAGAAGACCATACAGTAACACAGAAGACCAGTACAGTAACACAGAAGACCCGTACAGTAGCACAGAATACAAGTGCAGCAACCACAGAAAGACAACTACAGCAACACAGAAGACCAGAACGAGCAACACAGAAGAACCGACACAGCAGCACAAAGACAAGTCAGGAACTCAGAAGACTATACGGTAAACACAGAAGCCAGTACAGCAACACAGAAGGACCAGAGCAGCAACACAGAAGACCAGATATGCAACAAAGAAGACAAGTACAGCAACACGAAAAAACAAGTTCTGCAACTCAGAAGACCAGCAACAGGCAACGCAAAAGACCATACATCAACACAGAAGACCATACAATAACACGAGAAGACCAGAACAGTAACACCGAATACCAGTACAGTAACACAGAAGACGAGACACAGTAACACAGAAGACCAGTATCAGTAACACAGAAGACAAGGTACAGCAACACAGAAGACCAACCAGAAACTCAGAAGACAAGTACAGCAAAACAGAAATCAGCACAGCAACACAGAAGACAATACAGCAACACAGAAGACCAAACAGTAACACACAAACACCAGTAAAGTAACACACAAGACCATAACAGTAAACACAGAAGACAAGCACAGCAACACAGAAGAATCAGTACAGAAACACAGAAGACGAGTACAGTAACACAGAAGCAGTATATCTACAGAGAAGGACCATACAGTAACACAGAAGACCAGTAACAGCAAACAGAAGACCAGTACAGCAACAAAGAAGACCAGAACAGCAACACAGAAGACCAGAACAAATACACCAGGAGAAAAGTACAGCAACAGAGAAGACCAGTACTGCAACCCAGAAATCCGCCAAAGCAACACAGAAGGACACGTACAGCAACACAGAAGACAAGTACAGTAAACACAAGAAGAACAACATCAACACAGAAGACAGTACAGTAACACCGAAGACCAACAGCAACACAGACGACAAGTACAGCAACACAGAATACCAGCACAGCAATATAGAAGACCAGTGCAGCAACACAGAAGGCAGCACCGAACACAGAAGCCATACCATAACACAGAAGACCAGTACAGTAACACTGAAGACCAGTACAGTAACACAGAAGACCAGTACAGTAACACAGAAAGACCTTTACAGTAACACAGAGAACCAGTAACAGTAACACAGAAGACAAGTAGTAACCAAGAAGAAAAGAACAGTAACCCAGAAGAACAGTACAGTAACACAGAAGAACCAGAACAGTAACACAGAAGATCAATACAATAATCACAAAGACCAGTACAGCAATCCAGAATACAAGTACAGTAACACAAGACCGTACTGTAACACAAAGACGCCAGTACAGTAACACAGAAGACAAGTACGAGGCAACAAAGGAAGACAAGTACATGCAACACAGAAAGACATGTTCAGCAACACAGAAGACCAGTACAGTAATACAGAAGACCAGTACAGTATCACGAAAAAAGTACAGCAACACAGAAGACCAGAACAGCAACACAGAATCCAGACAGCAACACAAAAGAACCAGTACAGCCAACACAGAAGACCAGTATATAACACAGAAGACCAGTACAGTAACACAGATGACCAGCACAGCAACACAGAAGACCAGTACAGTAACACAGAAGACCATACAGTAACACAGAAGACCAGTACAGTAAACACAGAATACAGTAAAAGTAACACAGAAGACCAGTACAGTAACACAGAAGACCAGTACAGGTTAACACAGAAGACCAGTACAGGTAACAAGAAGACAAGTACAGTAACACAGAATGACCATACAGTAACACAGAAGACCAAGAACAGCAACACGCAAGGACAAGTACAGCAACACAGAAGACCAAACAGCAACACAGAAGACCAGCACAGCAGCACAGATGACATACAGGACTCGAAGACCAGAACAGTAAAACAGAAGACCAGTACAGCAACACAGAGACCAGATCAGCAACACAGAAGACCAGTACACAACAGTAAGGAGAGCAAGTACAAAAACACAGAAAACAAGTTCTGCAACACAGAAGACCAACACAGCACACACAGAAGACCATACATCAACACCGAAGACCAGTACAATTAACACAGAAGATAAGTACAGCAACACAGAAGCCCATACATCAAACACCGAAGACAATACAGAACACAGAAGACAAGAAACAGCAACACATAAGACAATACCAAGCAACACAGAAGACCAGTACAGTAACACAGAAGACAAGCACAGCAACACAGAAGACCAGTACAAGAAACACAGAAGACAAGTACAGGCAACACAGAAGACCGAGTATCAGCAACACAGAAGACCAGTAACAGCAACATAGGATAAACGTACAGGCAACACAGAAAACAAGTTCTGCACACAAAAGACCATCACAGCAACACAAGTAGACCAGAACAGCAACACAGAAGAACCAGTACTATAACACAGAAGAATAGTACAGCAACAAAGAAGACCAGTACATCAACACAGAACCCAGTCCAGTAACACAGAAATGACAGTACAGCAAACACATGAAGAACCATACAGCAACACAGAAGACCATAAAGCAACCCAGAAGACAGTACAGTAACCACAGAATACACGTACAGCAACACAGAAGACCAGTACAGTAACACAGAAGACAAGCACAGAAACACAGAAGACCAGTACAGCATCATAGAAGACCAGCACAGCAACACAGAAGACCAGTACAGCAACACAATAGACAAGTACAGCAACACAGGAGACAGGTACAGCAACACAGAATACCAGTACAGCAACACAGAAGACCAGCATAGCAACACAGAAGAGAAGTGCAGCAACAAAAAGACCAGTACAGCAACACAGAAAAACAGCACAGCAACACAGAAGAGAAGTACAGCAACACAGATGACCTGTACAGTAGCACAGAAAAACAACAGCAACAGAGAAGACCATTAAAGTAACACAGAAGACCAGTACAGTAACACAGAAGACCAGTACAGTAACATAGAAGACCAGTACAGAAACTCAGAAGACCAGTACAGTAACACAGAAGACCAGTACAGTAACATACAAGAATAGTACAGTGACACAGAAGACCAGTACAGTAACATAGAAGACCAGTACAGTAACACAGGAAGCCCAACGCAACACAGAAGACAGTACAGTAACACAGTAAGACGAGTCAACAGTTACACAGAAGACCAGTACAGTAACACACAAGACCAGTACAGTAACACAGAAGACCAGTACAGTAACACAGAAGACATGTACAGCAACACAGAAGACAAGTACAGCAACGCAGAAGACCAGTACAGTAACACGAGAAACAAGCAAAGCAAGACAGAAGACCAGTACAGCAACACAGAAGAACAGCACAGCAACTCAGAAGACAAGTACAGCAACACAGAAGACCAGTACAACAACACAGAAGACAAAAACAGTAACATAGAAATACAAGTACAGTAAACTCCAGAAGACAAGTACACTACACAGAAGAGCAGTAACAGCAACACAGAAGGACCAGTAGAGCAACACAGAAGACCAGTACAGTAACATAGAAGACCAGTACAGTAACACAGAAGACTAGTACAGTAACACAGAAGACCAGTACAGTAACACAGAAGACCAGTACAGTAACACAGAAGACAAGTACAGTAACACAGAAGACCAGTACAGTAACACAGAAGACCAACACGGCACACATAAGACCAGTACAGACAACACCGAAGACCAGTACATGTCAACTACAGAAGTACCAGTACAGTAACACAGAAACCAGTACAGTAACACAGATGACCAGCACAGCAACACAGCCGCCAGCAGCCGAAACACAGACGAAAGTACAGTAACACAGACGACAAGTACAGTAACACAGAAGACAGCAGGAGTAACACAGAAGACCAGAACAGCAACACCGAAGACCAGTACAGTAACACAGAAGACCAGTACAGTAACACAGAAGACCAGTACAGTAACACAGAAGACCAGTACAGTAACACAGAAGACATGTACATCAACCACAGAAAGACCAGTACATGTAACAAGAAGACCAGTACAGCACACAATAGACAAGTACAGAACAACACAGGAGAAAGTTACAGCAACACTGAAATACCAGTACGACACACAGAAAAACCAGACCAGCAACACAGAAGAAGACGTTACAGCAAAATCACGGAAGACCAGTACCCGTAACACAGAAAAACAACAACAACAGAGAGACCAATTTAAAGTAACACAGGAGACCAGTACAGTAAAACACAGAAGACCTGTACAGTAACTTAAAAAAGAACCAGTACAGTAAACTCAGAAGACCAGTACAGTAACTACAAGAATTAGTACAGTAACACAGAAGACCAGTACAGTAACATAGAAGACCAAGTACAGTAACACAGAAGACCAAACAGCAAAACACAGAAGACCAGCTACAGTAACACAGAAGACGATGTACAGTTAACACAGAAGACAGTACAGTAACACAGAAGCACAGTACTGTAACACAGAAAAGAAGGACCAGTACCAGTAACACAGAAGACATGTACAGCAACACAGAAGAAAAGTACAGCCAACGCAGAAGACCTGTACAGTAACAGAAAAACAAACACGCAAGACAGAAGGACCAGTACAGAACACCAAGAACAGCCACCAGTAATTCAGAAGTCAAGTAACAGCAAACTCAGAAAAGACCAGACAACAACACAGAAGACAAGTTACAGTAAACACAGGAATACAAGTACAGTAAATCAGAAGACAAGTCAGCTACACAGAGAAGCAGTACAGCAACACAGTAAGACCAGTCAGTAACATATAAAGACCAGTACCAGTAAACAGAAGACTAGTACAGTAACCAGAAGACCAGTACAGTAACACAGAAGACCAGTTACGCAACACAGCAAGAACACAGTACAGTAAACACAGAAGACAAGTACAGTAACATAGAAGACCAGTACAGTAACAAAGAAGACCAGTAGTGCAACACAGGAGACCAGGCACAGGCAACCATAAAAGACAAGTAACAGCACTCAGAATGACCCAGTTACAGTAACACGAAGAACAACAGCAACACAGAAGACCAGTAACAGTAACACAGAAGGAATAACAGCAAACAGGGAGACCAGTACAGTAACACAGAAGCTCAGTACAGTAACACAGGAAGACAAGTACAGCAACACAGAAGAACAACAGCAACACAGAAGTACAGTACAGGCAACACAGAAGACCAGTACAGTATAGTACAGAAGACCAGTACAGTAATACAGAAGACCAGTACAGTAACATAGAAGACCAGTACAGCAACACAGAAGACCAGCACAGTAACACAGAATACCAGTACAGGTAACCAGAAGAAAGTTACAGCATTACAGAAGACAAGTACAGCAACACAGAAGACCAGTACAGTAACACAGAAGACTAGTGCAGCAACACAGAAGACCAACACAGAAACACAGAAAACGAGTACAGCAACGCAGAAGATCAGCACAGCAACACGGAAGACAAGTACAGCAACACAGAAGACCAGTACAGTAACACAGAAGACAAGTACAGCAACACAGGAGACCAGTACAGCAACACATAAGACAAGTACAGTATCACAGAAGAAAAGTACAGCAACGCAGAAGACAAGTACAGCAAAATAGAAGACCAGTTCAGTAACACAGAACACAAGTACAACAACACAGAAGACCAGTACAGTTACACAGAATACAAGTACAGAAACACAGAAGAGCAGTACAGCAACACAGAAGACCAGCACAGCAACACAGAAGACAAGTACAGCAACACTGAACACCAGTACAGTAACGCAGAAGACCAGTACAGCAGCACAGAAGACCAGTACAGCAACACTGAAGACAAATACAGCAACACCGGAGACAAGTACAGCAACACATAATACCAGTACAGCAACACAGAAGACCAGCATAGCAACACAGAAGAGAAGTACAGCAACACAGAAGACCAGTACAGCAACACAGAAGACCAGCATAGCAACACTGAAGAGAAGTTTACGCAACACAGAAGACAGTACAGTTAACCACAGAAAAAAAACTGGCAACAGAGAAGACAGTACAGTAAACATAGAAGGACCAGTACAGTAACTCAGAAGACAGTACAGTAACACAGGAATACCAGGACAGTAAACATTACATTGACCAGTACAGTAACACCGAAAAGACCAGTTACAGTAACATAGGAGAAGTTCAGTAACACCAGAAGACGACAGCAACACAGAAGACCAGTTATACAGTAACACAGAAGACCAGTACAGGTAACACAGAAGGACCAGTACAGTGCACAGAAGACCAGTACAGTAGTCCGAAGTCAAGTACAGCAACCGAAGGACCAGTACAGCAATACAGAAGACAAGTACAGCAACAAGAGACCGCACGCAACACGAAGACAAGTCGACAACACGGAAGACAAGTACTGGCAACACAGAGACATAGTAAAGTAAACAAATAAAAAAAAAAAAAAAAAACCGGGGGATGACCCAATACAGTAACACAGAGAAGACCAGTACAGTAACACAGAAGACCAGAGCAGTAAAACGGAAGGCCAGCTACAGTAAAACAGAAGCCGATTCAGTTAAACAGAAGAAAAGTACAGTAACACAGAAGGAAAAGTACAGTAACTTAGAAGGACCAGTATAGCAACAAATGAAGAACAGTTAAAGTAAAACGGAAAGACCAGCACAGTAAAATGGAAGACCAGTACCAGTTAAGCAACGACGACCAGTACAGCAACACAGAAGACCAGTCAGTAAAACGGAAGAACTCTACAGTAACACAGAAGGCAGTACAGTAACACAGAAGACTAGTACAGTTAAAACGGAAGACCAGTATGTAAACACAGAAGACCAATTCAGTAACACAGAAGAAAAGTACCAGTAACACAGAATAAAAGTACAGTAACACAGAAGACTCCTGCAAACGCAAGCAAACACAGAAGACATAAGTGAACGAAAGACCAGTACAGTAAAAACGGAAGACCAGTTAACAGTAACACAAGGAAACCAGAACAGCCAACACAGGAAAGTATGACCAGTACAGTAACACAGAAGACCAGAACAGCAACACAGATTGACCAGTACAGTAACACAGAAGAACCAGTACAGAAAACACAGATGAAAGATACAGTAACACAGAAGAAAAGTACAGCAACAAGAAGACCAGTACAGTAACATAGATGTACCAGTACAGTAACGCAGAAGCCAATACAGTAACAAGAATGACCAGTACAGTAACACAGAAGACAGTACAGTAACACAGATAGACCAGAACGAGTAAACAGAAGACCAGTACAGTAACTCAGAAGACAAGTACAGTAACATAGGAAGACCGTACAGTAACACAGAGACAGTACTGCATCACAGAAGACCAGCACAGCAACCAACAAAAGAGAAAGTACAGGCACCACAGAAGACCGTACAGTAACAAGAAGGAAACAACAGCAACACAGAAGACCAGTACAGTAGAAACACAGAAAAAAGGGGGGGGGAAGAACAACCAGCAACACAGTAAGACCAGTACAATAAACACAGAAGACCGAACAGTAAACACAGAAGACCGGGTACAGTAAACACCAGTAGACCAGTACAGTAAACACAGAAGACCCAACACAGAAAACACAGAAGACAAGTAAAGCAACACAGAAGATCAGCACAGCAACACAGAAGACAAGTACAGCAACACAGAAGACCAGTACAGTAACACAGAAGACAAGTACAGCAACACAGAAGACAAGTACAGCAACACAGAAGACCAGTACAGTAACACAGAAGACAAGTACAGCAACACAGAAGACCAGTACAGCAACACAGAAGACCAGCACAGCAACACAGAAGACAAGTACAGCAACACAGGAGAAAAGTACAGCAACACAGGAATACCGAGGACAGCATCACAGAAGACCAGCTAGCAAAAACAGAGGAGAAGAACAGCACAAGAAGACCAGTACAGCAACACAGAAAAACAACAGCAACAGAAGAAGACCATTACAGTAACACAGAAGCCAGTACAGAAAGAACACAGAAGACTGTACAGTAAACATAGAAACCAGTAGAGTATCTCAGAAGACCAGTACAGTAACAAAGAGAAGTTACAGTAAATTACAAGAATAGTACAGTAACACAGAAGACCAGTACAGTAACATAGAAGACCAGTACAGTAACACAGAAGACCAACAGCAACACAGAAGACCAGTACAGTAACACAGAGCTCAGTACAGTAACACAGAAGACCAGTAACCAGTAACACGAAGAAATGCACAGTTACTCAGAAGACAAGTACAGCAACACAGAAGACCAGTACAACAACACAGAAGACCAGTTCAGTAACACAGAATACAAGTACAGTACACTCAGAGAACAAGTACAGCTACACAGAAGCCAGATACAGGAACACAGAAGACCAGTACAGCAACACAGAAGCACAGTCAGTAACATAGAAGACCCAATACAGTTAAAACAGAAGATAGTACAGTAACACAGAAGACAGTACAATAACACTGAAGACAAGCACAGTAAACACAGAAGACCAGCACAGTAACACAATAGAAAGTACAGTAACACAGAGACCAGCTAAGTAACAGAGAAGACCAGTACAGTAACAAAAAAGGCCAGTTACAGTATCACAGAAGAACAAGTACAACAACACAGGGAGACAAGTACAGATCACAGAAGACAGTACAGTAACACAGAGACAAACAAGCACAGCAAACAGAAGTCCCCGTACAGTAAACAGAGGACAAGTTACAGAAAAAGCAACACAGAAGACCAGTACAGCAACACAGGAAGAACCAGTACATTAACACAGAAGACCAGTTACAGTAACACAAGAAGACCAGTGCAGTAACACAGAAGGACCAGTACAGTTAACAGAGGAAGACAGTACAGCAACACAGACGACCAGCACAGTAAAAACACAAGAGCAACACAGCAAACACAGAAGACAGTACAGATAAACAGAAAGCCAGCACAGTGACAAAGAAGAGAAGCACAGCAACCACAGCAGACAGTACAGTTACACAGAGAAGACAGTACAGTAACACTAGAGTAGTCCAGCTACAGCACACAGAAGACCACACAGTAACACAGAAGCAAGTACAGCAAACACAGAAGATCAGTGCTGTAACACAGAAAACCAGTAACAGTAAACACAGACGACCAGTACAGAACACAGAAGACCAGATAGTGTAACTCAGAAGACAAGTACGTAGCACAGAGTCAAGTACCAGCAACACAGTAAGACTGTACTGCAACACAGAAGACAAAGTACAGCAACCCACAGAAGCAAGTACTGCAAAACAGATGGACAAGAATCAGATAAAAACGGAAGACCATTACAGTAACACAGAAGGCCAGTACAGTAAACACCAGGAGACCAGGTACAGTTTAAAACGGAAGACCAATACCGTAACAGAGAAAGACCCAATTCAGTAACACAGAAGAAAAGTACGCAACACAGAAGAAAAGTACAGTAGTAACTTAGAAGGACCAGTACAGCAACACAGAAGGACCAGTACCAGTAAACGTAAGCCAGTACAGTTAAAACGGGAAAGACCAGTACGTAAACAGAAGACCAGTTACAGCAACACAGAAGACCAGTACAGTAGAACGGAAGACCAGTACAGTAACACAGAAGACCAGTACAGTAAAACAGAAGACCAGTACAGTAAAACGGAAGACCAGTACAGTAACACAGAAGACCAATTCAGTAAAACAGAAGAAAAGTACAGTAACACAGAAGAATGAAAAGTACAGTAACACAGAAGACCAGTTACAGCAACACAGAAAGACCAGTAAAGTAAAACGGAAGACCAGTACAGTAAAACGGAAGACCAGTACAGTAACACAGAAGACCAGTACAACAACACAGAAGACCAGTACAGTAACACAGAACACCAGTATAGCAACACAGAAGACTAGTACAGCAACACAGAAGTCCAGTACAGTAGCACAGAAAACCAGTACAGTAACACAGAAGACCAGTACAGTAACACAGAAGGCCACTACAACAACACAGAAGACCAGTACAGCAACACTGAAGAAAAGTACAGCAACACAGTAGACAAGTACAGCAACACATAATACCAGTACAGCAACACAAAAGACCAGCATAGCAACACAGAAGAGAAGTACAGCAACGCAGAAGACCAGTACAGCAACACAGAAGACCAGCATAGCAACACTGAAGAGAATTACAGCAACACAGAAGACCAGTACAGTAACACAGAAAAAAACAGCAACAGAGAAGACCAGTACAGTAACACAGAAGACGAGTACAGTAACACAGAAGACCTGTAGAGAAACATAGAACACCAGTACAGTAACTCAGAAGACCAGTACAGTAACACAGAAGACCAGTACAGTAACATAGAAGACCAGTACAGTAACACCGAAGACCAGTACAGGAACATAGGAGACCAGTACAGTAACACAGAAAACGAACAGCAACACAGAAGACCAGTACAGTAACACAGAAGACCAGTACAGTAGCACAGAAGTCAAGTACAGCAACACAGAAGACCAGTACAGCAATACAGAAGACAAGTACAGCAACACAGAAGACCAGCACAGCAACAGAGAAGACAAGTACAGCAACACAGAACACAAGTACTGCAACCCAGAAGACAAGTACAGTAAAACGGAAGACCAGTACAGTAACACAGAAGACCAGTACAGTAACACAGAAACCAGTACAGTAAAACGGAAGACCAGTACAGTTACACAGTAGACCAGTTCAGTAACACAGAAGAAAAGTACAGTAACACAGAAGAAAAGTACAGTAACTTAGAAGACCAGTACAGCAACACAGAAAACCAGTACAGTAAAACGGAAGACCAGTACAGTAAAACGGAAGACCAGTACAGTAACACAGAAGACCAGTAAAACAACACAGAAGACCAGTACAGTAACACAGAACACCAGTACAGCAAACAGAGGACCAGTACAGCAACCAGAGAAGGACCAGTACAGTAACACAGTAAGTCAAGTACAGTAACACATGAAGACCAGTACAGTAACACAGAAGGCCAGTAACAGCCACACAGAGGACAGTACAGTAACACAGAAGCAGTACATAACCACAGAAGACCAAGTACAGTAACACAGAAAGACCAGTACAGTAACACAGAAGACCAGTACAGTAACACAGAAGACCAGTACAGTAACACAGAAGACCAGTACAGTAGCACAGAAGTCAAGTACAGCAACACCGAAGACCAGTACAGCAATACAGAAGACATGTACAGCAACACAGAAGACCAGCACAGCAACACAGAAGACAAGTACAGCAACACAGAAGACAAGTACTGCAACACAGAAGACAAGCACAGTAAAACGGAAGACCAGTACAGCAACACAGAAGACCAGTACAGTAACACAGAAGACCAGTACAGTAACACAGAAGACCAGTACAGTAAAACGGAAGGCCAGTACAGTAACACAGAAGACCAATTCAGTAACACAGAAGAAAAGTACAGTAACACAGAAGAAAAGTACAGTAACTTAGAAGACCAGTGCAGCAACACAGAAGACCAGTACAGTAAAACTGAAGACCAGCACAGTAAAATGGAAGACCAGTACAGTAGCACCGAAGACCAGTACAGCAACACAGAAGACTAGTACAGTAAAACGGAAGACCACTACAGTAACACAGAAGACCAGTACAGTAACACAGAAGACCAGTACAGTAAAACGGAAGACCAGTTTAGTAACACAGAAGACAAGTTACAGCAACTAAGCTTCGACCAGCCACAGTATCTCTGAAGCCAGGTACAGTAACATCAGCAAGACCAGTACAGTAAAAAGAAAGACAAGTACAGCAACACAGTCGACCGCACAGTCAAAAAAGAAGCAGCACTCGGCAACACAGAAGCCACAGTACAAGTAACACAGAAAGACAAGACCACTGTGACACAGAAGGACAAGCCACAGACAACACTGCAATAAGACCTGTACTGATAAACACAGAAGACCAGTACATAGTACACAGAAGTTCCAGTTCTGCACACAGAAAGACCAGCACAGATCTCACTGAAGACAATATGTACGCAAACACAGAAGCCTCAGTACAGTAAATCAGGAGACCCAGTACAGTAACACAGAATAGGCAGTACAGTAACACAGAAGACCAGCTCACAGTAACTCTGAAGCACCCAGTACAAGCATCACTGAAGACAGTTACAGTTTAGGTACAGTAACACAGAAGACTACAGTACAATAACACAGAAGACCAGACCAGTAACACAGAGGGACAGCCTAACAGTACTCAGAATAGACAGTAGCAGCAACACCAGAAGACCCAGTACAGTTATCACAGACAGACACGTACAGAAACACAGAAGACCAGCCTACAGTAACAAAAGAAGACAAGTACCAAGCAAACACAGAGCCAGAACAGTAAAATAGAAGACTAGACAACAACACAGAAGACAAGTACGTAGCACATGATGTCAGTACAGCAACACAGAAAGACGTACAGCATAACACAGAAGACAAGTATACTAGCTCAACCAGAAGAGCATCACAGCCAACCAGAAGAAAAGTATCAGCCAATAAAGATACGCACAAGTACTGCAACACAGCAGACTAAGTACAGTAAAAACGGAAGACCAGTACTGTAACATCAGAAGACCAGTACAGTAAGTAGAAGGACCAGTACAGCAACACAGAAGACAGTAACAGTAAAACGTAAGACCAGTACAGTAAAACGGAAGACCAAGTACTGTAACACAGAAGTCCCAGTACAGCAAACAGAAGCCTCACAGTATACACACGAAGACAAGTACAGCAACACAGAAGACCAGTACAGTAACACAGAAGCCAGTACAGTAACACAGAAGACCCGTACAGTAACACAGAAGACCAGCTACAGCTAACACAGGAACGACTAGTACAGTAACACAGAAAGTCAGTCAATTTCCCAGAAAGACAAGCACAGTAACACCTGAAGATCAGTACAGTATATCAGAAGACCAGTACAGTAACAAAGTAGACAAGTACAGTAACACAGAAGTCCTGTTACAGTTACAGAGGAAGACTGTACAGTAACACTAAGAACAGCTACAGTATCCACAGAAGACAAGTACAACAACACAGTAGACAAGTACAGAAACACAGAGTCCAGTACAGTAACAACAGAAAAACAAGCACAGAAACACAGGAAGACCCAGTACACTATACACAGAAGACAGTTACAGCAAAAAAAGACCAGTACAGCAAAAACTGAAAGACCAGAACTTGAACACAGAAGACCACGTACAGTAACACAGAAGACCAGTACAGTAACTTCAGAAAGACCTCAGTCAACGTAACGGAGGAAGTCAAGCTTCAGCAACACAGACGACCAGTAACAGTAAAACAGAAGAGCTACAGCACAAACAAAGAAAGAGCAACAGCAAACAGAACGCACCTGTACAGAAAACAGAAGTCCTAGCACAGTTGACACAGAAGACAAGGCACGCAAACATTCTCGAAGGACCAGGACAGTAACACAGAAAGACAGTAACAGTAACACAGAAGTCCGATACAAGCAACACAGAAGACCATCACAGTAACACAGAAGACAAGTACAGCAACACAGAAGACCAGTTAAAGTTAACACAGAAGACCAGCTACAGATAACAACAGAAGACCAGTACACGTAACACAGAAGGAACAGTACAGTAACACAGTAAGGACACGTAAAGCAACACAGATAGACCCACACTGAAACACACAGAGACAAGTACAGCAACACAGAAGATCAGCACAGCAACACCAGAAGAAAAAGTACAGCAAACACAGAAGACCAGTACAGCTAACACAGCAAGACAAGTATACTAGCAACAACAGAAGACAAGTAATCAACACAGAAAGACCAGTACTCAGTAACACAGAAGCACAAGTACAGCCAACACCGAGACAGTACAGTTAAACTGACAGAAGACAAGTACAGATACACAGAAGACCAGTACTGTACACACAGAAGACCAGCACGCTCGGCAACACCAGAAGAAAAGTACATCAACACAGCAATGACCCACTACAGTAACCAAGAAAAGACCAGTACAGCAACAAAATAGACAAAGTAAAGCAAACAGGAGACAAGCTATCAGCCAACACAGTAATACAGTTTTTACCAGCACACAGACCAAGAACCAGCATAGCTCTAAATCAGAAGAGAAAGTACAGCAACAAAGAAGACCTGTACAGCAACAAAGAAACCAGGCACAGCAACACAGAAGAGCGGGTGGGGGGGGAAGTACAGCAACAACAGAAAGACCCAGTTTCAGTTACTCTCAAAAAAAACAAGAGCAACAGAGCAAAGACAATTACAGTAACAAGCCAATCGACCCTGTACAGTAAACAGCCAAAAGACCTTGCTACAGTAACATTAGAAGATACCAGTACGGAACTCAGAAGACCAGTACAGAGAACACAATAAGAACAGCTATAGTAACATACAAGAAGAGTACAGTAACACAGAAGACCTAGTACAGTAACAAAGAAGGAAAACAGTAAAGTAGACACGAGACACAGCAACACTGAAAAGACCAGTACTCCAGTAACACAGATAGGACGAGTACGTATCACAAGAAGACTAGTACAGGTAACACAGAAGACCAGTACAGTAACACAGAAGACAAGTACAGTAACCACAGAAGCATGTACAGCAACTCAGTGAAGACAAGTACAGCATATACGCAGAAGGACCTGTTCAGTAACCGAAAAAAACATGCGTCAGCCAAGACAACAAGACCAGTACAGCTACACAGGGAAGATACAGCCACAGTAACTCAGAAGACAAGTACCCAGGATAAACACAGAAAGGACCAGTTCAACAACACAGCAAGACAGCTTACAGTAACACAGGATCAAGTACAGCTAAAGTTCAGCAAGACAAGTACAGCCTAAAGAGACGCTAAGTACAGCAACTCAGAAAAGACCAGTACAGCAAACAGAAAGGACAAGTACCATTAACATAGAAGACCAGCGCACAGTAAACAGCTAGATAGACAGAGAAACCAGGAAGAACCAGTACAATAACACAGAAGAGAGGCACACTAACTCAGGAAGACCCAGTACCAGTAACACAGAAAAGACAGTACAGCTAACACATAGAAGTACAAGTACAGTAACACAGAGACCAGTACAGAATTAAAACAAAATACAAGGACAGAACACACAGAAGAACCAGACGCAACACAGAAGACAAGTACAGAACACTGAAACAGTACAGTAACGCTGAAGACCAGACAGCTGCAGAAGACCAGCTTCTGCAACCAATTAAGTATGTACAGCAATACACAGGAGACAAGTACTGCAATCCACATAAATACCCAGTACAGCATCACTCGAAGACCACCATAGCAACACAGCCACAAGAGCAAGAACAAGCAACACAGATAGACCAGTACAGCACACAGCCTAGGACCCTGCACAGAAACCACTGAAGAGAAGTATCAGCAACACAGAAGACCAGTACAGTAACACAGAAAAGAAATCCAGCTAACAGAAGAGGCCAAGTACGTAACACAGAAGACCAGTACAGTAACACTAGAAGACCAATACAGTAACACAGAAGACCAGTTCAGTAGACATACAAGACCAGTACCGTCAACACCGAAGACCAGTACAGAACACATTAGGAGACCATACAGTAACCACAGAGAACGACCAGCAACACAGAAGACCAGTACAGTAACCAGAAGACCAGTACAGTAACACAGAGAAGACCAGTACAGTAACACAGAAGACAGTACAGTAGACAGAAGTCAAGATACAGCAACACCGAAGACCAGATAACAGCAATACAGAGACAAGGTATAGCTACACAGAAGACCAGCTCAGCAACACAGAAAACAATGTTACAGCAACACCCCCCACCCCCCCCCCCCCCCCCCCCCCACCCCCCCCCCCCCCCCCCCCCCCCCCACCCCCCCCCTCCCCCCCCCCCCCACCCCCCCCCCCACCCCCCCCCCCCCCTCAGAAGACAGATACTGCAACCTCAGATGACGCACAGTAAAACGGAAAAAAGGGAACGTATCAGTAACACAGAAGACAAGTACAGTACACAGAAAGACCAGTACAGTAACAACAGAAGACCAGTACAGTAACACCAAAGACCAGTACAGTAAAAGAAAGACAAGTACAACTACGCAGGAGACAAGTACTGCAACACTGAAGACCAGTCACAGTAACAACAGAAAACAAAGCACAGCATCACAGGAAAGAACCGTATAGTAACACAGAAGTCAAGTACAGCAACAAGGAGACCAGTAAAGCAACAAAGAAAAGCACCAGTACATTATCACAGAATCAAAGTACAAGTAAACAGAAGACCAGCACAGTAAACACAGGAAAACACGTTCAGTAACAGAGAAGACAAGTACAGCAACACAGACGACCAGCACAGTGACACAGAAGCACCAGTACAGTAAACTCACGATGTACCAAGTACAGTACAGTAACATAGAAGACAAGTACAGACAAACAGACGACCAGCAAAGTAAAACCAGAAGTCGCAACGGCCAACACAGATGCTCCAGTACAGTAACACAGAAGACTCAAGCACAGATGACCCAGTAGACAAGCACAGAACACTGAAGGATCCCCAGTACAGTAACACAGAAGACCAGATCTGTACACATAAGTCCAGTACAGCAAACACAGCAAAGACCAGCACAGAACACAGAAAGACAAGTACTGAACCAGCAATACCGTTACCTGTAAACAGAAAGACAAGTACTCAGTTAACGCAGACGACCGTTCAGCTCATCAACAGAAGACCCAGTACAGTGTAGTACAGATAACACAGAAAGATCCTGTACTCAATAACAAGAAGTCCAGCACATGGCTAACTCCAGATAAGACCAGTAACAGTTTAAAAATCAGAAGACCAAGTGAGCAACTCTGAAGATCCAGTACAGTGTAACACAGAAGTCCAGTACAGTACAAAGAAGGACAAGTTACAGCTGAATACACGAAGACCAGAACAGATCGAATAGAGACTAGTACATACAATACACAGAGGACAAGTAACAGAAGCACAGAAGTCAAGGAAAGTACAGGCAACACAGAAGACCAGTACAGCAACACTAGAAGACAATGTAACAGCAACACAGAAGAAAGCACGCACAGCAACACAGAGACATGTAAAGCACAATATGAATGACAAGTAATGCAACACAGAATCGACAAGACAGTTAACGGACTGACCAGTCAGTAACACAGAAGACGTACAAGTAACTTAGAGGACAGTACAGCAACACAATAGACATAGGTAAAAGCCAACACAGGAGACAAGTATGCATAACACAGAATACCAGTACAGGCAACAACAGAAGACCAGCATAGCAACACAGATGAGAAAAGAAACAGCTCAAAAATGTCCAGTACAGCAACATAGAAATCCTCGCACAGCACACAGAAGAGAAAGTTACAGCAAACAGACAGAACAGTACAGTAACACACATAAAAAAAAATCAGCATCCAGAGGCCAAGACCATTACAGTAAACAGAACCGACCGTACAGTTAAACAGAGGACCTGTCAGTAACATAGAAGACCAGTACTCAGTAACTTTCAGGACAAGACAGTAAAGTAACACATAAGACCGTACAGTAACATACACAAGAAGAAGTACAGTTTCACCAGAGACCAGTACAGTAACAAAGAAGACAGTACAGTAACACAGAAGACAAAACTGCCAACACAGCAAGACTGTTACAGTAAAACTGAAGACGAGTTCAGTAACACAGTAGACCCAGTACAGTAACACAGAAGACCAGGCTACCGTAACACAGAAAGGTCAAGTAAGTAACACAGAAGACATGCTACAGCAACACACGTGAAGACAAGTACCCTCAGCAACGCAGAAAGAAGACCAGTACAGTAACACGAAAAAAACAAGGCACAGCAAGACAGAAAAGTCCTCAGCTACACGCACAACACAGAAGAACAGCACAAGTAACTTCAGAAGACAAGTACAGGAAACAGAAGACCAGTACAACAACTCAGAACGACCCAGTAACAGTTAACACAGAATACAAGTACAGTAATCAAGAAGACATGTACAGCTACACAGAAGAGCTCAAGTACAGCAACACAGCAAGACAGTACAGCAACCACCAGAAGACCGTACAGTAACATACGAAGAACCAGTACAGTAACACAGAAAAAAGACTAGTACAGTAACACAGAAGACCAGTAAAATAACACAGAAGAGAGGCACACTCTAACACAGAAAGACCAGATTACAGTACACAGAAGACAGTTCAGTTAACACAGAAGACAAGATACAGTAACACATAGAAAACAAGAAGTCCAGTACTGTAACACAAAATACAAGTACAGATACACAGGAAAAGACCCGTTACAGCAACACACGAAGACAGCTCACAAGCAACACAGAAGGACCAAGTACAGCAACACTGAAACAGTACAGTATAACGCAGAAGTCCTGTAAATGCTGCACAGAAGGACCAGTACAGCAAACATACTTAAGACAGTTACAGCAAACACAGGAGACAAGTACACAGCAACAATCATAATACCAGTACAGCCAACACAGAAGACCCAGCTATAGCACACACCAGAAGAGAAGAACAGCAACACAGAAGACCAGTACAGCAAACACAGAAGGACAAGCAGCTACACTGATGAGAAGTACAGCAAACACAGAAGACCAGTACACAGTAACCACAGATAAAAGAAACAGCATACAGAGAAGGCAAGTACACGTAACACAGAAGATCCAGTACACAGTAATCAGAGGACAATACACGTAACACAGAAGACCACGTACAGTAACATACAAGACCTGTACAGTAACACCGAAGACCAGTACCGGATAACCATAGTGAGACCAGTACAGTAACACAGAAGAAGTAACAGCAACACAGTAAGGACCAGTACAGTAACACAGAAGTTCAGTTTAACAGTAACACAGAAGACCAGTACAGTAAAAATAACAGAAGACCAAGTACAGTAAGCACAGAAGTCAACGTACCATCGCTCAACACCGAAGACCAGTACACACATACAGAAGGACAAGTACAGAACTGACAGCAAAAGACCAGCACAGCAACACAGAAAACAAGTACAGCAACACAGAAGACAGGTACTGCAAAACAGAAGATACAAAGCACAGTATCAAATCGGAAGGACCCAGTACAGTAACACAGAAGAAAACGTACAGTAACACAGAAGACCAGTACAGTAAACACAAGAGATACCAGTACTCGTTAACACCAGACCAGTACAGTAACAGAACGACAAGTTAAAACAACGCAGAAGACAAGTACAGGCAACACAGAAAGACCAGTACGTAACACAGAACCTAGCTCAAGCAACAACAGAAGACAAGTAATAGTATAAACACAGAAGACAACCGAACAGCAACACAGAAGACCAGTACAGCAACACAGAAGACACACAGTACATTAAACACAGTAGTCACCAGTCAGTACACAGAAGACAGCACTGTACACAGAAGTCCAGTACGAAACTAACAGAGAAGAAAGTCTACAGCAACACAGAGACACCAAGCACAGTAACCACAGAAGACAAGTACAGTAATCACCAGATGACCAGTACCAGTAACATTGAGACAACGTACATCAACACACGAGGACCTGCACAGTAAACAGAAGAGCAACGGCTACACAGAGACCTAGTACAGTAACACAGAAGACCTGCACAGTGACACAGAGGACTAGCACAGCAACACAGAAGCCAGTACAGTAACACAGAAGACCAGTACAGTAACACAGAAGTCCAGTCCAGAATCACAGAAGACCAGCCACAGTAAACACAGAAGAATGTACAGCAACACAGATGGACCAAGATACAGTAACAAAGCAAGGGAGTCGAGACCAGATACAGTAACACAGAATAGGAGCTACAAAGTAAACAGAAAGACCAGTACAGTAACTCAGAAGACAGTACAGCATCACAGCAAGACCAGTACAGTGTATCAGTAAACAAGAGACCAGTACAACTAACACAGAAGAACAGCACAGGTAACACAGAAGACCAGTACAGTAACTCAGATGACCAGTAGAGCAACACAGAAGACCAGGAACAGCTAACACCGAAGCACAGCTACATGTAAACACAGAAGACCAGTAACAGTACATAGAAAGAAAAGTACTGCAACACAAGAAGTCCAGAACCAGTAACTATAGATGGACTAGTACAACAACACAGAAGACTCTACAGTACAGTGCACAGTAAGTCATCGTACAGCACACAGAAGACAGCCTTACGCAACACACGAAGACAAGTAATAAGCAACACAGAAGCAGCAGTCCACAGCAACACAGAAGAACAAGTACAGCAATACAGAAGACAGTCTTCTGCACACAGAAGACAAGTACAGTATAAACGGAACACTAGACAGTACACTAGTAAACACAGATGACAGTAACAGTAACTTAGAAGACCAGTACAGCACACAGAAGGACCAGTTAATTAAAACGTAAGACCTGTACAGTATAACGCGAAAAAAGACCAGTACAGTAAACAGAGTCCAGTACAGCAAACACAGAATGACCATCACAAGTAACACAGAGATATGTACAGCAACACTGAAGACCTCAAGTTCAGTAACAAGAAGACCAGTACAGTTTACCAGAAGACAGTACAGTAACACAGAAGACCAGTTACAGTAACACAGAAGACAAGTACAGGCACTCAGCAAGAACCAACACAGGAAACACAGAAGACAAGTACAGCCAGCAACACTGAAGATCTGCACAGCAAACACAGAAAAGAAAGTACTGCAACAAGATGGGGGGGAGGACATGTACATAAACACAGAAGACCAGTACAGTAACACTCAGACAGACAGGTACAGCAAACACACAATCGACAAAGCACAAGCAACAAAGCAGAAGAACCCCGTACAGTAACACAGGCAAGACAAGTACAGCACACAGAAAAGAAGGACCTGTACAGTAACACAGAAGCAAGTAAGAAACACAGAAGACCAGTAAAGCAACACAGTAGTCAGCACAGACAACACAGAAGACAAGTACATTCAACCACAGAGATGACACCGACAGTAAACACAGAAGTACAGATACAGACAACAACTCAATAGAAATAAGTAAGCAACACAGGGACAAGTTTACAAGCCAACACAGATACCAGATACAGCAAAACAGAAGACAGCATAGCAAACATCAGAATGGAAGTCTACAGCAACAAAAAAAGAACATTACAGCAGCAAAGAAAACACTAGCACAGCAACACAGAGAGAAGTACAAGCAACACAGAAAGACCAGTACAGTAACACACAAAAAACAACTCGCAACGAGAAGACCATTACAGTAACACAGAAAACCAGTACAGTAACCAGAAGGTCCTGTACAGTAACATTGAAGACCCAGTCAGTAATAGGAAGACCAGTACCAGTAACACATAACGACCAGTACAGTAAAATTCATGAAGAGTACAGTAAAAAAGACAGACCAGTACAGTAACAAAGAAGACCTGTACAGTAACACCAGACGGACCAACAGCAACACAGCCTAAAGGGACCCAGTTACGTAAAAAGAAGACGAGTACAGTAACAAAAGAAGACAGTACAGTAACACAGCAAGACAGTACAGTAATCACAGAAGACAAGATACAGTACACAGAATCGACATGTACAGCAACACAGAAGACAAGTACTCGAAACGGCAGTCAAGCGACCAGTACGTAACACGAAAAACAGCACAGCAAGACAGAAGAACAGCGTACAGCAACACAGCAAGAACAGAACAGTAACTCACAGAAGGACAAGTACAGGGAAACACAGAAAGAACCAGCTAATAACAACACAGAAGTACCCAGTATGTAACAAAGCTAATACAAGTACAGTATTACTCAGAAGACAATACAGTACACGTAGCAAGAGGCAGTACAGGGCACTCAAGAAGGACCAGTAGAGCAAAACTGAAAGCATCAGTACAAGTAACATAGAGACCAGTACAGTAAACAGAAGGCAGAGAACAGCTAAACATACAGAAGACCAGTAGAGCAAACACAGAATATAAGACCCAGTCTGCTAATATTAGATAAGACCAGTAAGTAAACACAGAAGACTAGCTACTCGTACTAACACAGAAGGACCAGTTCAATAACACACAGAAGAAAGGCACACTAACACAGACAGACCAGTACAGTACACACAGAAGACCAGTACAGAAACACAGAGAAGACAATACATTAACACAGAAGACCAGTACAGTAACACAGTACTATACACAAGTTACAGAAAACAGAAGACCGTCACCAGCAACACAGAAGACCAGCACAGCAAACACAGCAAGGACAAGTACCAGCAACACTGAAACACCCTAGTACAGTAACGCAGAAGACAGTCATCAGCAACACGAAGACCAGTACAGCAACACTTAAGACAAGTACAGCAACACAGCGACGACAAAGCATACAGCAACACATAATATCCAGTACAGAAACTCAGAAGACCTAGGCAATCAGCAACACAGAGAGAAGAACAGCAACACAGAAGACCAGTACAGGCAAATCACAGCAAGTCTAGCACAGCTAACACTGAAGAGAAGATACAGCTACAACAGAATAAGAAGACCTGTACAGTACACAGAAAAGAAACAGGCAAATCAGAGAAGGCAGTACGGTAACACAGAAGGACCAGTACAGTAGTATCTCAGCAAGTCCAAATACAGGAACACAGAAGTCCAGTTCCTGTGAATATACAAGACCTGTACAGTAACACCGAATGACCAGTACAGAAACATAGCGAGACCACGAACAGGTAACAAGATAGACGTACAGCAAACACAGGAATAAGACCAGTACAGTACTACCACAGCAAGACCGTACAGTAACAAGTGACCCTGTACAGTAAACACAGAAGACAGTACAGTAGCACAGAAGTCAAGTCAGCTACAACGAAAAGAACAGTACAGCAATACAGAAGACAAGTACACAGCCAACACCCCCAGCAAGACCAGCACAAGCATCACACAGAAACACAAGTACAGCAACACAGAAGACAGGTACTGCCAACACAGAACGACAAGCACAGTAAAACGGCAACGACCTGTTACACGTAACATAGAAAGACAAGTACAGTAACACAGTAAGCTCCAGTACAGTAACAAAGAAGACCAGTACAGTAACACAAAGATACGTACAGTAACAGTAGACAAGTACAACAACGCAGAAGACATGTATCAGAAAACTAGAGACCCTCGCTATAGTAAAACAAGAAGACAAGTACAGCAACACAGAAGGACCAGATTACAGCAATCTCAGAAGACAAAGTACATTAACACAAGAGACAAGTACATAGTAAAACAGAAGAACAGCCACAGTAACACAGAAAAGACCAGTTACGTAACAGAGAAGACAAGTTTCAGCAACACAGCACGTCCAGCACTCAGTATACACAGAAGTCCAGTACAGTAACACAGAAGACCAGTACAGTAATATAGAACGACAAAGTTCTCAGCCAAAACAGACGACCATCACACGTAAAACAGAAGAGCAACGAGACAACACAGAAGACCTAGTACAGTAACACAGAAGGACAAGCACAAGTGACACAGAAGAAATAGCACAGCAACACCAGAAGTCCAGTACAGTAACACAGGAGACCAGATATCAGTAACGCAGAAGACAGCACAGTAACTAGAAGACAAGAACAGCAACACAGAAGACAGTACAGTAACACAGGAGAACCAGTACTCTGTAACGCAGAAGGGGGGGGACCAGTACAGTAACACTCGAAGACCAGATACAGTATCTCAGAAGATCCAGCTACAGCATCACAGAAGAACAAGTACAGTAGTACCTGTAACACACGAACGATCAGTCTACATTATCACTGAAAGACCAGCCACACGTAACACAGAAGACCAGTCAGTTATCAGATAAAGACAGTTGAGCAAAACAGAAGTCCAGATACAGTACACAGAAGACCAGTTACAGTACCAACAGAATGACCAGTCAGTAACAAAGAAGAAAGTACAGCAACACAGAGACTCAGAACAGTAACTTTGAGACTAGTTTATAAACAGAAGCTAGTATAGTAGCACAGATAGTTCAAGGTCAGCATCACAGATCAAGGGACCAGTACAGGACATATCAGAAAGACATGTAAAGCATCCAGAAATAGCATCACAGCAACACAGAAGGACATAGTACTCAGCAATTCAGAGACACAGTATGCAACACAGAAGGACAAGTACAGTATAACGGAAAAAAGACCAGTTCAGTAACACAGAAGAACCAGTACAGTAACTTAGAAGACCAGTACAGCATCAACAGAAGACCAGTACAGTAAAAGTTACAACGGACAGTTAAAAACGGAAAGCACCAGTACAGTAACACAGAAGGTTCTCGTACAGCAACACAGAAGACCAATGAAGTAGAATTAAGACGGAAGACCAGTACACTGTAACACACGAAGACCAGTACAAGTTAACACAGAAGAAGAGTACAGTTGTAAAACGGAAGACCTGTCACCAAGTAACACAGAAGCCTCACATTCAGTAACACAGAAGAAACTAGAAAACAGTACAGCATAACACAGCAGGAAAAGTACAGTAACCAAGAAGACCAGTACAGCAACACAGCAACAAGACCAAGTAAAGTAAAACGGAAAAAAGAACAGTACAGAAAAACCTAAAGACCAGTACAGTAACACAGAAAGACCAGTACAACAACACAGAAGACCAGTACAAGTAACACCAGGAACACCAGAACAGCACACATCAGGAAGGACCAGTACAGCAACAATAAAAAAAAAAAAAAAAAAAAAAACACAGCAGAAGATCAGTACAAGCAACAACAGATGACCAGTACAAGATAACAACAGATTCGAACAACCAGCAATACAGTAGTCCAGTACAGTAACAGAGAGACACAACAGCAACATGATGACAGTACAATAATACACAGGAAGAACCAGTACAGTAACACAGATCAAGACCAGTACAGTAAAACAGAGACCAGCATACAGTAACAATGCAAGACCAGTACAGTAAACACAGAAGACCAGTACAGTATACTCAATGAAGACCAGTTACTGTAACACAGAAGGACAAGAACAGTAACACAGAAGAACAGTACAGTTAACACAGGAAGACCAGTACAGTATATCACAGTAGACCAACACAAGAAACTGAAGAAGACACAAAGTACAGCAACACAGAAGAGATCAGGCACCAGCAACACGATCGACCAGTGCATCAAATCACAGAAAGAGAAGACCTTTACAGTAACACAGAAGGAACCCTCCACCCAGTACAGTAAGACAGAAGACCAGTACAGTAGCACCAGAAGTCAAGTACACCAACACAGAATTACAGTTCAGCCAATACAGAAGACAAGTAAAACAACACAGCCAAGACCTAGCGCACAGCAACACAGAAGAACAAAGGCACAGCAACACAAGAAGACAAGTTACTGCATCACAGATGACAAGATATAGTAAAACGGAAGACCAGGTATCAGTTCACACAAAGACCTGTACAGTAACACAGATCGACGAGTACAGTTAAAGGGAAAGGACCAGTACAGTAACACAAGTAGACCAATTCACAGTATACCAGACAGAAAAAGTACAGTAACACAAGAAAAGTACCACGTAACTTAGGAAGACAGTACAGCAACACAGCAAGACCAGTACCCTGTAAAACGGAAGACCAGACAGCATAAAATGGATAAGACCAGTACAAGTAGCACAGAGACCAGCTACAGCAACACAGAAGGACCGTACAAGTAATACGGAAAGACCACTACAGCGAACACAGAAGACCAGTACAGTAACACAGAAGATCCGTACAGTAAAACGGCCAAATAGACCTGGTTTAGTAACACAGAAGAACCAATTTTTCAGTATAACACAGAAGAAATGTACTCAGTAACACAGAAGAAAAGTACAGTACCAGAGAAGACCAAGTACAGCAACACAGAAGACCTGTAAAGTAAATAACGAAAAGACAGTACAGGGTAACGGGAAGAACATGTCACGGTGACACAGGAGACAAGTATAGCAACACAGGAATACCAGTACTGCAACACAGAAAAGACTCCCGCCATAGCAACACAGAAGAGAAGTACAGCAACAAAGAAGACCAGTACAGCATCCAAGGAAAACACCAGCACAGAACACCAGAAGAGAAGTACAGGCTAACACAGAAGACCAGTACAGTAACTCTAAAAAAACAACAGCAACAGAGAAGACCTTTACAGTAACACAGAAGACCCCTGTACAGTGAACACAGTAGACCTTGTACAGTAACATAGAAGACCAGGTACAGTTAACTCAGCAAGACCCGTAACACGTAACACAAATATGGACTCAGTACAGTAACATACAAGATCGAGTACAGATACAGTAACACAGAAGACAAGTACAAGTAACAAAGGAAGACCTGTACACGTTTAATAACAGAAGACCAACAGTACTCAGCAAGGTCCAGTACAGCGAATACACAGAAGAAAGAAGTACAGTAACACAGAACGACCAGTATACAGTAACACAGAAGGACCAGTACAGTAAACAGCTAGACAAGTACTGTAACACAGAGAAGAAATGCTACAGGCAACACAGAAGACAAGTAACAGCAACGCAGAACGACCAGCACAGTAAACGAAATAAACAAGCACACCTGCAAAACATACAAAGACCAGTACAGCAACAAGCAAGAACAGAACAATAACTCAGTAGACCAAGCGTTTACAGGAACACAGAACGTCCAGTTCATAACAACACTAGAGACCACGCTACAGTAACACAGAATACAAGTACAGTAACTCAGAAGACAAGTACAGCTACACTGAAGAGAGTTTACACAACACAGAAGACCAGTACACAGCCAACACAGTAAGACCAGAGATACAGTAACACAGAAGACCAGTTACAGTAACACAGAAGACAAGTACAGTAACACAGAGAGACCAGTACAGTAAACACAAAATACAAAGTACAGAAAAACACTGAAGAAGACCGTAAGCAAACACAGAAGACAAGCACAAGCAACAGGAAGCACAAGATACAAGCAAACAACGTGAACACCCAGTAAGTAACCGCAGAAGACCAGTCTACAGCTCAGACAGAAGGACCAGTACAGCAACACTTAAGGACAAAGTTCACAAACACAGGGGAGACATGTACAAGACACATTAATACCAGTACAGCCTACACGCGAAGACCAGGCTTTGCATCACTCAGAAGAGAAGAACAGCAAACAGAAAGACCAGTACAGCAAACAACAGCAAGACCAGCACAGCAAACTGGAAGAGAAGTACAGCAACTACAGAAGACCAGTACGTAAACACAGAAAAAGAAACAGCAACAGAGTCAAGGCCTGTAATACAAGTAACACAGCATAGACCAGTACAGATAACTCAGAAGACCAACTTCAGTAACACCTGAATCAGAACCAGTACAGTAACATACAAGACAGTTCAGTAGCCCACGAAACACCAGTACAGAAACATATAGGAGACCAGTATCAGTAACACAGAAGACGATCAGCAAACAGAAGTACCAGTACAGTAACACAGATAAGACCAGTTCAGTAACTCAGTAAGGGACCAGTTACAGTACACACAGAAGATCCAGTACAGTAGCTACAGAAGTCAAGTCATGCAACCCGAAGACCAGTACTGCAACACAGAAGACATAGTACTGCAATACAGAAGACCAGCACAGAAACAGACAACAAGTACTGCAACAAGAAGACTGGCTACTTGCAACACAGCAAGTCAATGCACAGTTAAACTCGGAAGACCAGTTCAGTAACAACAGAAGACAAGATACAGTAACACTGAAGACCAGCTTTTCAGTAAAAAGAAGACCAGTACAGTAACAATAAAGACCAGAAACAGTAAACAGAAGACAGTACAACAACGGAAGGAAGACAGTACAGCAACACAGACAAGACAGTACAGTAAACACAGAAACAGCCACAGCAAACAACAACGAAAGACCCGTATAGTAACACAGAAGACATGTACAGCAACACAGAAGAAACGGTACCAGCATCACAGAAGACCAGATACTTTAACACAGTAGACACCAGTACAGTAACACAGAAGACCAGCACAGTAACACAGAAGTCCAGTACAGTAACAGAGAAGACAAGTTACAGCAACTAAGCTTCGACCAGCCACAGTATCTCTGAAGCCAGGTACAGTAACATCAGCAAGACCAGTACAGTAAAAAGAAAGACAAGTACAGCAACACAGTCGACCGCACAGTCAAAAAAGAAGCAGCACTCGGCAACACAGAAGCCACAGTACAAGTAACACAGAAAGACAAGACCACTGTGACACAGAAGGACAAGCCACAGACAACACTGCAATAAGACCTGTACTGATAAACACAGAAGACCAGTACATAGTACACAGAAGTTCCAGTTCTGCACACAGAAAGACCAGCACAGATCTCACTGAAGACAATATGTACGCAAACACAGAAGCCTCAGTACAGTAAATCAGGAGACCCAGTACAGTAACACAGAATAGGCAGTACAGTAACACAGAAGACCAGCTCACAGTAACTCTGAAGCACCCAGTACAAGCATCACTGAAGACAGTTACAGTTTAGGTACAGTAACACAGAAGACTACAGTACAATAACACAGAAGACCAGACCAGTAACACAGAGGGACAGCCTAACAGTACTCAGAATAGACAGTAGCAGCAACACCAGAAGACCCAGTACAGTTATCACAGACAGACACGTACAGAAACACAGAAGACCAGCCTACAGTAACAAAAGAAGACAAGTACCAAGCAAACACAGAGCCAGAACAGTAAAATAGAAGACTAGACAACAACACAGAAGACAAGTACGTAGCACATGATGTCAGTACAGCAACACAGAAAGACGTACAGCATAACACAGAAGACAAGTATACTAGCTCAACCAGAAGAGCATCACAGCCAACCAGAAGAAAAGTATCAGCCAATAAAGATACGCACAAGTACTGCAACACAGCAGACTAAGTACAGTAAAAACGGAAGACCAGTACTGTAACATCAGAAGACCAGTACAGTAAGTAGAAGGACCAGTACAGCAACACAGAAGACAGTAACAGTAAAACGTAAGACCAGTACAGTAAAACGGAAGACCAAGTACTGTAACACAGAAGTCCCAGTACAGCAAACAGAAGCCTCACAGTATACACACGAAGACAAGTACAGCAACACAGAAGACCAGTACAGTAACACAGAAGCCAGTACAGTAACACAGAAGACCCGTACAGTAACACAGAAGACCAGCTACAGCTAACACAGGAACGACTAGTACAGTAACACAGAAAGTCAGTCAATTTCCCAGAAAGACAAGCACAGTAACACCTGAAGATCAGTACAGTATATCAGAAGACCAGTACAGTAACAAAGTAGACAAGTACAGTAACACAGAAGTCCTGTTACAGTTACAGAGGAAGACTGTACAGTAACACTAAGAACAGCTACAGTATCCACAGAAGACAAGTACAACAACACAGTAGACAAGTACAGAAACACAGAGTCCAGTACAGTAACAACAGAAAAACAAGCACAGAAACACAGGAAGACCCAGTACACTATACACAGAAGACAGTTACAGCAAAAAAAGACCAGTACAGCAAAAACTGAAAGACCAGAACTTGAACACAGAAGACCACGTACAGTAACACAGAAGACCAGTACAGTAACTTCAGAAAGACCTCAGTCAACGTAACGGAGGAAGTCAAGCTTCAGCAACACAGACGACCAGTAACAGTAAAACAGAAGAGCTACAGCACAAACAAAGAAAGAGCAACAGCAAACAGAACGCACCTGTACAGAAAACAGAAGTCCTAGCACAGTTGACACAGAAGACAAGGCACGCAAACATTCTCGAAGGACCAGGACAGTAACACAGAAAGACAGTAACAGTAACACAGAAGTCCGATACAAGCAACACAGAAGACCATCACAGTAACACAGAAGACAAGTACAGCAACACAGAAGACCAGTTAAAGTTAACACAGAAGACCAGCTACAGATAACAACAGAAGACCAGTACACGTAACACAGAAGGAACAGTACAGTAACACAGTAAGGACACGTAAAGCAACACAGATAGACCCACACTGAAACACACAGAGACAAGTACAGCAACACAGAAGATCAGCACAGCAACACCAGAAGAAAAAGTACAGCAAACACAGAAGACCAGTACAGCTAACACAGCAAGACAAGTATACTAGCAACAACAGAAGACAAGTAATCAACACAGAAAGACCAGTACTCAGTAACACAGAAGCACAAGTACAGCCAACACCGAGACAGTACAGTTAAACTGACAGAAGACAAGTACAGATACACAGAAGACCAGTACTGTACACACAGAAGACCAGCACGCTCGGCAACACCAGAAGAAAAGTACATCAACACAGCAATGACCCACTACAGTAACCAAGAAAAGACCAGTACAGCAACAAAATAGACAAAGTAAAGCAAACAGGAGACAAGCTATCAGCCAACACAGTAATACAGTTTTTACCAGCACACAGACCAAGAACCAGCATAGCTCTAAATCAGAAGAGAAAGTACAGCAACAAAGAAGACCTGTACAGCAACAAAGAAACCAGGCACAGCAACACAGAAGAGCGGGTGGGGGGGGAAGTACAGCAACAACAGAAAGACCCAGTTTCAGTTACTCTCAAAAAAAACAAGAGCAACAGAGCAAAGACAATTACAGTAACAAGCCAATCGACCCTGTACAGTAAACAGCCAAAAGACCTTGCTACAGTAACATTAGAAGATACCAGTACGGAACTCAGAAGACCAGTACAGAGAACACAATAAGAACAGCTATAGTAACATACAAGAAGAGTACAGTAACACAGAAGACCTAGTACAGTAACAAAGAAGGAAAACAGTAAAGTAGACACGAGACACAGCAACACTGAAAAGACCAGTACTCCAGTAACACAGATAGGACGAGTACGTATCACAAGAAGACTAGTACAGTAACACAGAAGACCAGTACAGCAACACAGAAGACAAGTACAGCAACACAGAAGACAAGCACAGCAACACAGAAGACAAGTACAGCAACACAGAAGACAAGTACTGCAACACAGGAGGCCAGTACAGTAAAACGGAAGACCAGTACAGTAACAGAGAAGACCAATTCAGTAACACAGAAGAAAAGTACAGCAACACAGAAGAAAAGTACAGTAACTAAAGAAGACCAGTACAGCAACACAGAAGACCAGTACAGTAAAACGTAAGACCAGTACAGTAAAACGTAAGACCAGTACAGTAAAACGGAAGACCAATACAGTAACACAGAAGACCAGTACAGCAACACAGAAGACCAGTACAGTAAAACGGAAGACCAGTACAGTAACACAGAAGACCAGTACAGTAAAACAGAAGACCAGTATAGTAAAACGGAAGACCAGTACAGTAACACAGAAGACCAATTCAGTAACACAGATGAAAAGTACAGTAACACAGAAGAAAAGTACAGTAACACAGAAGACCAGTACAGCAACACAGTAGACCAGTAAAGTAAAACGGAAGACCAGTACAGTAAAACGGAAGACCAGTACAGTAGCACAGAAGACCAGTACAACAACACAGAAGACCAGTACAGTAACACAGAGCACCAGTATAGCAACACAGAAGACCAGTTCAGCAACACAGAAGACCAGTACAGTAACACAGAAAACCAGTACAGTAACACAGAAGACCAGTACAGTAACACAGAAGGCCAGTACAGCAACACAGAAGACCAGTACAGCAACACTGAAGACAAGTACAGTAACACAGGAGACAAGTACAGCAACACATAATACCAGTACAGCAACACAGAAGACCAGCATAGCAACACAGAAGAGAAGTAGACCACACAGAAGATCAGTACAGCAACACAGAAGACAAGCACAGTGTTATGCAGGGTTCTCCATGACATCGTATGTACATATTAGTGGGGAAGTGTGCCATAATAATATGAATATTGTAGTTGTAAGGAATAATTTTATAATTCATAATGTGCTTTTGGAGGTACTGTAAAGTACTCTAACTATAATTATAAAGAATGGAGTTAGTGATTTATTTTCCAAGGATGTTTGGGTACGCAGAGTAAGCGTGGGGGAGGAGGTCACGTGACGTTAGGATGGCGGTAGAAGCTGGCGTCGGAGATGCTGTATATTTTAAGTTAAGTTTGCAATAATACACTCATTTTGTTTATCCAATTCAAGCCATAGGCTTTCATATGGCTTACCTGTATGTTAACCCAGGCACTGACATGGTCAGGGTGCTGTGGGATGAGTGATGAAGTAAAAAAATGAGGTTTGTGGTGCATGACGGCCTGACGCTGACGAAGCCTAGGTTTATGGTGGCTGAACCTCCAGCCAGCTGTGTGTACCTTCCCTTTGGGCGTGTAGAATTAAGGTTTTTATGTTATGGTGATTAAATAGATATATTTTCCTAATTGGGATTTTTGCCTAACCTCTTTTAAACCCAAACCCCTTGAAGTAACACATACTGGTTTAGCGCTTTCTGTTTTTAACTTGGATAGCCCGGGGTGGCCCGGGTTTGGGCTTGAGATGTGTGTAACTTTTACCTTTGCCCTTAGACCAGGCTCAAGCCCCAGCTATCCCACATTATTGCGTAACATGGGGGCCTGTCAATGGGAGAATTATCAAATTTTTGTGGTAATTCAAGTTTGCAACCTGGAAAGTCAAAAATAAATTCTTTACTGGGTTGGTCAGAGGAAAACATTCACTATAACGCTCACACTAAAATAATAATTTACCTTTGTTTGTAATATTGCTAGTTTTTAGGGTGTTATTATTAACTAAAACCCTGTGAATAATTTACTTTTGGGGTGCACATTGCTAGTTTTTAGGGTTTATTATTAATTCATACCCTGTGAAAAATTTTTACTTTTGTGTGTAATATTGCTAGTTTTTAGGGTGTTATTTTTAAATTTAATACCCTGTGAATTTAATTTTCCCCTTTCTGTATAATATTGCTGGTTTAGGGTATTATTATTAATTAATGCTCTATAAATCATTTCCCTTTTCTGTCCATATTGTTGATTTTTAGGATGTAATAATACTTGATGTTTGTGCATAATTTACCCTTGCAGGTACAATCTTGCTGTTTTTGGGAGGTTATGCTCACCTAAATTTCTGGAAATAATTTACCTTTGCAAGTGCAGTAGCTCTTTTATTTTTTTTTCTGCCAAAGGATTTTCTTTTTGTGTGCAGTTCTCTTTAATTTGAGGAGTCACATGACAAACTCCTTGTGAATATCCTACTTCAGTATTAATGTACCTTGCTGTGTGCTTTATTATTTTTATCAGTAAGTTCTGTGGCTGGTATAAGTTTTGGGTGCTATTATTTCCCAAAATGGCTGACACTGGTGAAAATTCTGTGGATGACATGCATTTGGAAGGTGACATTGAATCAAACCCCCATGATAGGGACCGGGATAAGGAAGTATAATTTTACAAATGAAATTAACCCTAGTTGCAGAAGAAAAGGAAGGTTAAAAATTGAGCGTAACAAAGATCCAGGAAACAGAGAGCCTTAGAGGAGCTTAGGGCTCAAGAAAGAGCAAAAGAGAGGCAGCTTGCTTCTCACCCAGAAAACAGACACAAGGGTAGATGTTTTTTCATTTGGATAAAGCCATAAATTTGTGCCCAAATTCCTAGAGAAAGACCCAGACCAGTTTTTTCTGTTATTTGAAAGTAACGGCCAAATCCCATTTTGGCCGGAAAAGGAATGGCGACATTAGGCAAGAACCCAATTATTTGGTAAAGGGTTACAGGCTATTAGTTCTTTAGAAGGATCGCCTTTTCTGATTATCATAAGCTAAAAGAGGTAGTTTTACTGGCTTATTCAAATGTTGCCAAAAGGTACAGGCAGAATTCAGAGGACTAAGTTTCAGTCAGGGCATTTCTTTGGTGGATATGGTAAGGAGAAGATGTCACTTCTAAATGGGTTTGGTGTCGCTCAAAGGGGGTGGTAGGCAATTATGAAGGTTTGAAATTTACCTTAATTTTGTAGAGGATCTTTTGAGAAATGTTCCTCCTAAACCTTAAGGCATATCTTGAGGAGAAGGATCTTGATGATTTTAATAATGCTTTAGAGCTGGGTGACAGATTTTTAGCTAACCAAAAATTTGGTAGCAGTTACCACACCCCCATACTAATAATGGTAAGTTTTTCCCTCCACCCACAAATAGGAATAAGAAATTTCAGAAGTTTAAAGCCACCCATTTATCAGCCTAATAACCAAAAGGGGTTTTAATAACCCTAATTTTCCAGTACCCACTCGAGGAGGTTTTAAGTCAGCTGTCACAGGCCCCAGGACTACAAGGAACAGGTGGGACGAGCCCAGTTCCCAAACCAAGGGATCCAACCTAGGTCAGATGGCAGGGGGCCTTTAAACCTTATCCTGTACTTTATTGCAATAAACAGGGCCACCTGCAGCCATATTGTCGAAAGATGCTTAGGGACCAGGCTGCAACAGATGCTTCTCCAGTAAATACACCGGGATTACACATGATGTGGCTTGCATTGCAGTTTTGCCCCAAGGTATCCAAAGAAGACCACAGCCCTTTGACCCTGGGATGAAGGTCCTATTCAAGTAAGTCTACTGTGGCTTACACCAAAATGAAGGTAGGGTCACGGGTGTTATGTCTTTGAGGGACACTTGTAGCACATACACCTTGCTTCGCGGGGGTGTATTGCCAGTGTCGGATGACACCTACACCGGATTGGACATTTTTCTTAAGGGATAACTGGAGTCCCTGTCAGGACTCCAGTGCACGGGTTTTAGGGATAGAGTCTGAGTACCAGTCTGGGTACCTACCTGTAGGTATTGCAGAAGATTAACCTTTTGAAGGAGTTGACCTTCTACTAGGCAACAATGTTGTGGGACTCCTCAAAGTGAGGAATGTTTGGTTTTGCAGGACCCGGCTTTACAAGGTGGTAATGACCCAATTGGAGAAAACGGTACCTGAAAATTTTTCAATGTGCTTTCGGACTAAACAGGGGAACAAGGTAGGAGCTGTGCCTCACTGTGCCCCTTTCCCTGCACACTGTGGTGATGGTTTGGGCATGGGGAGCCTGTTCATGAGTCTGACCTGCAGGAGATTCTGAGCAGTGGGTGAACCGGCTCAAGACCTCTCGGTTTGGGGAAGTGTCTTGGTGCTGATGTGGGAAAAAAAACCCCTGACTCGGCAGCGCTGAGTGAGGCCCGGAAGGTTGTGACCTCCGGAACGCTATTCATTTATCAGTTGTCGCGAGGATGTGGTTCCCAAAATTTACCAAGTGTTTATTTTGCAGAGTTGATCAAAAGAGCAAGACTCTTTTTAAAGGACCTGTGCTTACGTGGACGCGGCGAACTATTAAAGTGTCTTTGTCAGTATTTTTTTACAGATTCTGAAGGAATGGGATTTTAGTGTTAAGACGGGAGAGCTAAATAATCAGTGTTTATTAAAAAATTCCTTTTCAACAGGTTACCAGAGTCTGTACCCTTTCTGAATAATTTTGTGTGTGTGGTTTTGAGATTTCTGGTGAAACATTTTTGTCTCTTAGGGTTTGCACAAATCACCAGACGTCCCTATTTTTTGAAATGTCATGTGTTTTGAGAGGGCCCACTTGAGGTTAAATTTACCAATGTATATCATCCTAGGAGTCAAAGAAAAGCTCCATGGTTTTCCAGTCTCTCAGGGCAATGCATATTTGTTTTCCCCAGTACCAGAAGGACTGGGAGGAGGGAATTCCCCTCCCTTCATTACCGTGTGGGGAAGCACTCTGGAATCATTAAGTCATGTGCTACGTGAGGATGGCGATGTTTTCCCGGCGGTGTTTTTTCTCGGTTTCAGAAAATTCTTGGCTAAGATGAGGTCGATGGCACTAGTGCACCAGTCTGCCAGTCCGCCCAGGATGACGTGGGACTATGAGGTGGTGCTACACATTCTGGAAGCTGGAGAGATGGGATTGGCATTGGAACCGGGTCCTGGGAAGGCTATGATGGAACTGTGTGGTGACTTCAAAATGATGATGGATAAAGTCCCTGAGAAAGATAATGAAGCAGGAAAATTGTAAGAGATTGTGGAAGATTTGGATCTTCTGAAAGACTGGTTGAAGTGTTGGCTCAGCCGTGGTGCACCTTAGGGATGCTGAAAAATGGGGCCATGTTAAACCCCATGAGGTAGAGGTTTCCGATTTTGTGAAATGTCAGCAGGTCTGGCATTGAAATTTAAACTGGGGTGAAATAGGTTCCTTGAAGGAAGTGAAGTGTTTATTTCTAGAGACTGTATTTGTATCCAGCGAGAGTCGGTGGACGTTGATTTTTACTGGTCTCACACTAGGTGATACCTTGAAAACGTTCACTGACTGCCGCCAGGTACAGTTAAAAAAATAAGGTTTTGTCTCCTCTTTATGAACTCATCAAATTGTGTGAAGAACAGTGGGTGCGTCATCTGCTTCCCACGACCAGTTTCCAAAGGGCCACCCGTTTTTTGTAACTTTAAATCTCTGTCCATGTACCTTTTGTATGCCATTAACCTCAAGATCTTTTATGTGTAATCTGAGTTACCCTCCCGGTTTTGCAAAATAATACAGAGGTTGGTCAGTCTTGTTGCAGGGTAGAGCAGGAGAAGTAATGCCACTCGGCTGCTTCTCAGCAAAAGTAGCAGGGGACCAAAGAAGTTATACCTCCATAGAAAAGGAGGCTCTTGCTTTAGTGTTGGCAGTGCAACACTTTGGGCGTGCACATATCTAAATCAGTACCCCTATAACTGTGTATAGGACCATAATCCCCTTTCGTTTCCTTCATTTAATGAGGAACCACAATCAGAGACTCGAGGTGGGCCTTGTTTCTCCAACCTCTTAATCTGGTGATTCGTTATGTGAAGGGAGCGGAGAATGTGGTTGCTGATGCCTTGTCTCGTGTTTAAAGTGCACAATGTAGTGTATAGATCACTTATCTATTCTTATTTTGCAGTGGTTTGCGGTAGACGAGTAGGGTGGAACTCTGGCCACCCAAAGGAGAAGGGCAGGTTGAGCTGGAGCTGGAGGTATCAGGATTCCCTAGTGTGTGTGTATTTAGGGGGGTAGACACATCAAAGACCATGCCTAGGTAAGGAATGCTACGTTTTTTAGGTGTTGGCTGGAATGCCCCGCCTCTGTTTATGTTGGTATGGGACTGTTGGACCTAATGTTTTAGTGAATTTTGGGGCTGGCGGTGATGCCCTCCACTGTTTGGGTCATGTCTTTTGATCCGAGGTGTTTTTTCTCCAGGACTCTTTTTCAATTTTTCTCTTTTGGATCACCACTGGGGTGACTCCAGGGTCCTTGGAATGACATGTAGGTTGCGGCCTGGGAGGTCCACCTTTTCGGGGTCTTCAGTGATGACCCAGGGTTTTTTCGGCCGAGTCCCACCAACAAGATTTATGTGCCTATCCACCCGTTGTTTTTAGGGGGCCCGAGATTTTCCCCTCTCCTGTGCTCTCCTGATTCTCGCAGAGGTGTGTCATGGGGAACCAGTTTTGTTTTCTAAAGATTGCCCGTGAGATGGGGTGATAATGTGATGTTGTTTTCTCCGTAGAATTTAACATGTAACATATGTTTTTTCTTTTCTTTGAACTCCCGGAAAATGTACTTACTGGTTTAAAAGTTTTTTTGGTGGCACCTACAGTTTGGTCTGCCTTGCAAAAATACTGAACTTTGGTGTTACTTCATTAAACGGCACCCTCAGGGGCACTTTTGTACAAAGTTTTCTTGCTTGTTTTTAAGTTTGCTTGATGTAATTTAGGTAAATGCATCAACGCCAGCGCCTGGCCAGCGCTGTGTTGTAATGGTGCCTTTTTCCTAAAACAGCTGTCTAAGAGTGTGACTGTGAGCTCGTTGGACATAGAACTTGATCACTTTTATGTTCGAGAGTTTCATATGTCTGCACTCTAGTACCTCAGTTTTGTAAATATTGCATATTTGTAGTACCAAAAGACCGTATTGTATGGTGGTCATTCCCCAGTTATTATTTTGCCAGTTGCCTCAGACCTTAATGTGGGGGCTTATTTTTCTTTTTTTTTTTTTTTTGCCTAGCGGTGTCCATTGGGACCCCCCTGCAGAGTGAGACCTATGGTCTGGGGGTGGGGGTGTTATGCAGGGTTCTCCATGACATCGTATGTACATATTGTGGGGAAGTGTGCCATAAAATATGAATATTGTAGTTGTAAGGAAAATTTTATAATTCATAATGTGCTTTTGGAGGTACTGTAAAGTACTCTAACATAATTTTTAAAGAATGGAGTTAGTGATTTATTTTCCAAGGATGTTTTTGGGGATGCAGAGTAAGCGTGGGGGAGGAGGTCACGTGACGTTTTGGATGGCGGTAGAAGCTGGCGTCGGAGATGCTGTATTTTTAAGTTAAGTTTGCAATAATACACTCATTTTGTTTATCCAATTCAAGCCATAGGCTTTCATATGGCTTACCTGTATGTTAACCCAGGCACTGACATGGTCAGGGTGCTGTGGGATGAGTGATGAAGTAAGAAATGAGGTTTGTGGTGCCATGACGGCCTGACGCTGACGAAGCCTAGTGTTATGGTGGCTGAACCTCCAGCCAGTTGTGTGTACCTTCATTTGGGCGTGTAGAATTAAGGTTTTTATGTTATGGTGATTAAATAGATATATTTTCCTAATTGGGATTTTTGCCTAACCCTCTGTTAACCAACCCCTTGAAGTAACACATACTGGTTTAGCGCTTTCTGTTTTTAACTGGGATAGCACGGGGTGGCCGGTTTGGGCTTGAGATGTGTGTAACTTTTACCTTTGCCCTTAGACCAGGCTCAAGCCCCCAGCTATCCCACATTATTGCGTAACACACAGCAACACTGAAGAGAAGTACAGCCACACAGAAGACCAGTACAGTAACACAAAAAACAGCAACAGAGAAGACCAGTACAGTAACACAGAAGACCAGTATAGTAACACAGAAGACCAGTACAGTAACACAGAAGACCAGTACAGTAACACAGAAGACCAGTACAGTAACACAGAAGACCAACACAGAAACACAGAAGACAAGTACAGCAACACAGAAGATCAGCACAGCAACACAGAAGACCAGTACAGTAACACAGAAGACCAGTACAGTAACACAGAAGACCAGTACAGTAGCACAGAAGTCAAGTACAGCAACACAGAAGACCAGTACAGCAATACAGAAGACAAGTACAGCAACACAGAAGACCAGCACAGCAACACAGAAGACAAGTACAGCAACACAGAAGACAAGTACTGCAACACAGAAGACCAGTACAGTAAAACGGAAGACCACTACAGTAACATAGAAGACCAATTCAGTAACACAGAAGAAAACTACAGTAACACAGAAGAAAAGTACAGTAACTTAGAAGACCAGTACAGCAACACAGAAGACCAGTACAGTAAAACGGAAGACCAGCACAGTAAAATGGAAGACCAGTACAGTAGCACAGAAGACCAGTACAGCAACACAGAAGACCAGTACAGTAAAACGGAAGACCACTACAGTAACACAGAAGACCAGTACAGTAACACAGAAGACCAGTACAGTAAAACGGAAGACCAGTTTAGTAACACAGAAGACCAATTCAGTAACACAGAAGAAAAGTACAGTAACACAGAAGAAAAGTACAGTAACACAGAAGACCAGTACAGCAACACAGAAGACCAGTAAAGTAAAACGAAAGACCAGTACAGTAAAACGGAAGACCAGTACAGTAACACAGAAGACCAGAACAGCAACACAGATGACAGGTACAGTAACACAGAAGACCAGTACAGAAACACAGAAGAAAAGTACAGTAACACAGAAGACCAGTACAGCAACACAGAAGACCAGTACAGTAACACAGAAGACCAGTACAGTAACGCAGAAGACCAATACAGTAACACAGAAGACCAGTACAGTAACACAGAAGACCAGTACAGTAACACAGAAGACCAGAACAGTAACACAGAAGACCAGTACAGTAACTCAGAAGACAAGTACAGTAACATAGAAGACCAGTACAGTAACACAGAAGACCAGTACTGCAACACAGAAGACCAGCACAGCAACACAAGAGAAAAGTACAGCAACACAGAAGACCAGTACAGTAACACACAAGAACAACAGCAACACAGAAGACCAGTACAATAACACAGAAGACCAGTACAGTAACACAGAAGACCAGTACAGTAACACAGAAGACCAGTATAGTAACACAGAAGACCAGTACAGTAACACAGAAGACCAACACAGAAACACAGAAGACAAGTAAAGCAACAAAGAAGATCAGTACAGCAACACAGAAGACCAGTACATCAACACAGAAGACCAGTACAGTAACACAGAAGACAAGTACAGCAACACTGAAGACAAGTACAGCAACACAGAAGACCAGTACAGTAACACAGAAGACAAGTACAGCAACACAGAAGACCAGTACAGTAACACAGAAGACAAATACAGAAACACAGAAGACCAGTACAGCAACTCAGAAGACCAGCACAGCAACACAGAAGACAAGTACAGCAACACAGGAGACAAGTACAGCAACACAGAATACCAGTACAGCAACACAGAAGACCAGCATAGCAAAACAGAAGAGGAGTACAGCAACAAAGAAGACCAGTACAGCAACACAGAAAACCAGCACAG
>NC_069425.1:0-67057 GCF_026875155.1 Cherax quadricarinatus
GCCCCCTCTATTTTCTTTTTGGGTCTAGAGGAGGTTTTTGCCAGACCACATAAGTACTTGAGTGCCCGTGTCAGTCCTCTGTGCCGCACTCCACTCATCTTACAAATGTTTCTCCTGTGTGACTACCTGCCTGCTACAAGCAAATATCCAAGTGGTTAACACGGGCTTAGCAAGCACATTCAAGCAGGCTTGAAAGCAGCACTCAAAGCTAGCCAGAACAAGCTAAGGTAGCCTGCAGTTACAGCTGTCTTGCCCCCCGAGCATGTCTATGTATACATTCTACAGTGCTGCTGGCATACCAGTGTTTCCTGTAGTGGCTTAGTTAAGAACAATTTAACGAGCATTGCAGTACTGACTTTTTAAGTGGGACATGCCAGAGGTTCACCTATAAACATAGTGTGTGGTGATTTGCTTGTGCACAGTGAACATTCGTCTATCATACGTGTGCTAGAAGTGTTAAGTGCTGCTTTCCCCAACAGTTGTCATTTGTAAGCCTGTATTAAGACTTTAAAAGGCTCAGAGTGTACTTCAGTGTAGTGACTCCTTACATTTGATAAATCAGTGTAACACATGCTCTGCTCAGTGTAACTGAACTATTAAATACGGTTACATAATTAAGTTGCTTGTCCTAGTGTCATTGCTGTGTTTTCTAATACATTTTCTCGTTCAGACTGAAATTTTACTGCTAAATTCCCAGTAATATTTCAAATTGCAGTGTTCATCTGTGGTGTGAGTGTGTAACTTATGCTTTGTATTTTTACTGTGAACAAGCTTACTGCTGCATAATGTTCAGTTTCATGAATACTTTCTTACTTGAGTAATTCGGTTACCTTTTACTGTGTTAAGCAAGATTCAGCCTGTTAACATCTATGTTCCTTGCCATTCATCTCATCTAGTGGGTTTAGCGCCTAGTTAAAATTGTAATAGTAACAATTTGCAATCATTATACTTCTAGTTATACATTGTGTAAATTGTTTTAGACTGTTTGATCAACTGGATTGTAGTGTTTAACTTCTGATACACCAATTTAATGACTGCAGACTCGCACTGACACATAATAAACACATTAAAACGCTGGTACCTCTCCAGAAGCTGGGCCTAGTGTGTGACCTTGAGAAGTTCAGTGTGTTTATTACGACCAGCGGTGTACCACTCTCACCTATATTTACATCAACAAAAGTGTATTCTAAGTGATAAAGTGTACACTTGGTGTACTTGGTAACACTTGTCATACATAGTAACGCGTGTGTGAGATTGTTTAGGTACTGGTTCATCTATCTACAGCTGCACACTTACACTTGCATACCGGTGAAGAGGCGGGGCCAGGAGCTAAGACTCGACCCCTGCAACCACAAATAGGTGAGTACATACATAACCCATATAGTAACGTGTGAGTTACCCAGGATGGACCAAGGAACTCGACCAGAGTGATTTATCTCATTGTCATTGTAACATTCTCTCACTACGAAAGCAAAAGACTTGGCAGACGATGCATCATCCCCCCAATGAAAAGCAGGGGTGTCACTAGCACGTTAAGAGACCATACAATAAGTGTCAGGGGCCCGAGACTGTTCAACTGCCTCCCAGCACACATAAGGGGGATTACCAACAGACCCCTGGCAGTCTTCAAGCTGGCACTGGACAAGCATCTAAAGTCGGTTCCTGACCAGCCAGGCTGTGGCTCGTACGTTGGTTTGCGTGCAGCCAGCAGCAACAGCCTGGTTGATCAGGCTCTGATCCACCAGGAGGCCTGGTCACAGACCGGGCCGCGGGGGCGTTGACCCCCGGAACTCTCTCCAGGTAAACTCTCCAGGTAAACATTACCTAGTTACTTTTTTTTTTTTTGTAATATTGTTTACAATGTATGGTTGGGGTAAGAGGTTGTCTTCAGCATTCATTGTGATGTCTGCTATATTATTATTTCAGTGAGGTACATTAGGTGGCAGTAGCCTGAACTGACTCAAGTGGAAGTTATCATTGAATTTGAACCACTTGTTTAATGTGATATATGTCAGAATTCTAATTTTATGCTCAATATTACCTACTTTCTCTCTCTCTCCTCTCTTCTCTCTTCTCTCTCTCTGTTCATCTTTGTAATTTGTGATATGGTGTAAGACCTCGCCTGTACCATCCATTATATCATTGAATGTACCATATTATTAACACATATAAGAAGTCTCTGAATGTATTTTTAGTAAGGTGTGTATCGTATTAGGTAGTAGTAATCTGGGTTAAGTATAATTGGAAGTATTCATTGAACTTGAACACTTGTGTCTTATGATCTATTTTAGACTTCTGACTTTATAGTAAATATTTACTCTTGCATAAGCTATAAGGGGAAGATAAGGGAGGAATTCTTGTGTTGTGAGTCTTACACGAGATATCATCACTGGCAAACATGGCATCTGTCATAGAGGAACCTATTTCAGCAGGTGATGGAAATGGTGATAGCTTCCAGACCTTTAAAAGTAAACAAAAGAGAAAAAGTGAGAAAGGGCTAGAGCGTCGACGTAGTCAGACTCACTTGACTCGTACACAATGTGAAACTAAACGTCCTTGGTGCACACAGTTAGGCCTGAGTGGTTGAGGGGAGAGGACGTGTGTTGTTGAGTAAAGGGCCCCTAAGGCCCCCTCCCTCGTATGGGCCAGAAGGCCCCTGCAGGGGTTTCCTACTTTTCTTATTTTCTATATCAAAAACGCTTATCTCATCCCGACTGATAACTCATCTTGCAACAAAAAAATTTTGGAGCGCAGCGGGTTTGCGGGCTGGAACTCTTATGTGTGAACTGTGACTATGAAAAATACCTAGTAAAAACCCCAAACATGTTGATTTGAAGTGGCTTTTGGGAAAGGCTACCCCTTTCACTCCCCCTCGCCTGCCCTCCCCCCCTTTCCCTCTTTTTGGGAATCAGCCATTTCGCCTCTTTTTAAACTTAGGGTCTAGGGGGTTTTTTTTGCCAGCCCACATAAATCTTGGGGGCCCGAAATCAGTCCCCTGGGGCCCCCACCCCACTCATTTTAAACGAAATGTCTCCTGTGTACCTCCCGGCCTGAAAAAAAGAAAAATTTCCAAGTGATTGCACGGGGCTTGGCAACCCACATTCAAGCAACTTAAAAGCAGAAATTCCCAAAACCCTAGCCGGGAAAAGCAAAGGAAACCCCTGCTTTTAAGCTCCGACCCCCAGCGGGTCTACGTAAAACGTTCTCCAGTCCCCTGCTCCCCATCCCCAGGGGTTTTCCGGGGGGGTGGCCCTTTTTTAAGAAAAAAATTTAAAACGGCATTGCAGTACGGTTTTTTTAAAGGGGACATAAAAAGGGGGTTCCCCCTTAAACATGGGAATTTTGTGCTAGAAGGGGTTAAGTCCCGCAGATTTGTTGTAACTATTTGAAACGAGGGGGTTTTCCCAACTGATTAGGAAAATTGTGCAAACCCCTCGTCCCTTCGTAGGTTTTTAAATGGGGGGAAATGTCGGGGTTGGGTAAACCCTTAAAAAGGCATAAAAAACCCGCATGCCACTTACACCCATACGGGCGTGTTCAGTGAGGTGAATGTTTTTTCCCTTTTATTCCCGGAAAACCCCTTTAAACTCGTGGGCCTTTAAATTACATAGGGGAAATAAGGGCGATTTTTTAGCTGATCCAGGAAAAAAAGCGCAAAAAGGGGCCAAACCCTTTTGTGAACTTTTAAAACAGTTTTTCCCCGGCCCGGGCCCTTCGGTGTTGTGAGAACTAGTTCTTATGTAGAAAAAAAATTTGTCTGTCACCCAAAAAGACACGGTGCTAGATGGGGGTTAATTTCCCTGGGGGGTTTGGGGGAATTAAAAAAGGAGTACAGGGTTGGTAACTCCGAAAACAAACGGGTGGGCCCACGGAAGGGCCGGGGGGAAAACCCCACTGTGCCCCCGCAGGCCACACCCCCTATTGCCTGGGGCCCTAGCGAAGTGAAAAACCCTTTTGCCCCTTTTCTTTTCCCCTTTTACCCTTTTACCCACCCCCATTGAAACCCCTGTCAGTTTATGAAAATGGGCAAATGGTTTGACGTAGATGATGGTGAAGGCATTTTTAAAAACATTTTTTTGTAAACGGGCCCGGGGAAAAAAAAAAGAGGTTTCCCAGAAAAAAGCTTCCCTGAAAGCAATACAGGGGGGGGCGCACACCCCCCCAAAAGCTGTCGGGTTAGTTTTCCCTAACAACACTGTCAAGAGCCCAAAGGTTTTAAATTTTTTTTTTTCAAAAGCATGAAACAACCCAATGAAAAACGTTTCAATTTTTTGCCCGGGCGATTGGGGAAAAAACACGTCTTTTCCCAAAATGTTTTCACATTTATAGACAAATTTTCTTACTTGCGAATATGCCAACAAAAAAACTCCGAGCTGCCCCCCCAAAGGGGCCCCCAATGGGGCTTTTTTGTCATCTACAACGTCAAAAAAGCATTTGGAATCCTAAAATTTTCTGGTGTCAAAAGAAAGGGTTCCCAACCCCTCGTCCCATTTTTCCCAACTGTCTGAAAATTAAGCCGAGGGGGACGGGCCCCCGGGGGGGACTCTGACGCTATTTTCCCATTCCCGGGGCGCCCTCAAAGACCTTTTAAACATTGCTTTGTACGGGACCCCCTTTCAAGGGCCGATGTTAAAAATGTCAACGCGGGGGCCCCAAAACATTGCCGGGAAATCCCCATCTAAGTACACTGGGTGCAGTGGGGGCCCAAATTGCTCTTTCCTTCTGAAGGGGGTTTGATATGATAAAAACGCAACAGACTGTTGCTAAACAATGTATAAATTTGTAAGCCCTTAAAAGGAGTCACACCCGCTCATGCAAACTGCATGTGAGGGCTATCGCACCCCACAGCCAACGGCACTTCCCCCCCGGGTCCCCCCCATTATGCCCCCCCAGGATTTCCAGGTACCTGGGGTCTAAAATACGGCCCTCACCTGCCCTCAACAAGGGGTTGGGAAAACCCTCCCCTGGGGAGCCGTCAACAAACCTCCATAAACGTCGGCTGTCAAACCACCTAGCTGAGTCGGGCTACAGTCAGCCAACAAAGTAAAGCTGGGGGGGATTTAAGCCCTAAAGGTTTCCAAAGTCTTGCCCCCTGTGGATACAATCTGTTTTCGCGAAAAATTTACGGAAAACAACAATTTTCCCTGAAACAAAAATTTTGAAAAAACCCCAAAAGGGAAAGTTGTTTTGAGTGAAACCAAAAAAAAAAGGATTGTCAAAATTTTTTGAAAGCAAGTGTAAGGTGCTAAACAAGGGGGTGGGGTTTTTCAATTTACAGAAATTGGGAAAAAAATTTGGTTGATAACTATAGGGAGCACACAATAAAGGAATGGGGGTCTATAAAATTTGAAATTTTGTGCCCGTAATATAATTTGGGGGTGAAGAGTGTGATGAGAGGGGTGGTGTTTTTAATGTTATTTAAGGGGGTTTTAAAACAAATATAAGGGGTGGTGAAGAGGGGTGATGAGGGGTGGTGTCTATAATTTTTCATTTAATAGGGTTGAGGGGAATAAAAGTGGGGGTTTGAAGGTGTGAGGGAAAAGCAGTGGTGTCCTATAATTTTTAGAATTGTAAATGAGCGAAATTAAAAGTGGGGGTGAAGAGTGTGATGAGGCGGGGGGTGTCAAAAATTTAGAAATAGTGATGACCCGAATAAAGTGGTGGGGAAGAGGTGATGGAGCGGGGGTTCCTAAATTTTAGAAATAGTGATGAGCGTAATAAAGTGGTGGTGCAGAGTGTGATGGGGCCCAAACCCACATAGCCTTTTGTGTTGAATACAATACTTTTTGATAAATGTAATGAACACCAATGTTGGTAGGGGCCCGGTTGGGTTTGGATGACAGCTGTAGTGTTCCCGGTTTTAATGTTATTTGGGGGGGAAGGGTGAGTGGTTGGGTCCCCCTTATCATACATTCACACATAAAAAGCTTTCATGCTCGGGTTTAAACGAAGCCCCCCCCACGGGGGGGCCTTTTAAACGGGAAAGGTGCATTTAAACAAAACTCATGGCCCAAGGGTAGAAATTTTTGACTTTGATAAGGCTGCTATTTATATAAAACCTTTTTTTTTCCATTATGCTGGAAAAATCGAGATGATCCCCAGGACTATTTTAAAAATGGACCCCAAAACCGTAAAAAAAAAATTTTTCTATTTTAAAAGCTGGAATATTGCTAAATTTTTTAAAAAAAAAGATTCCCCCTGCCCCTTAAATTAAAAAGAAAACCACTAAAACCCCATTATTGTTGTTGTCTCCCAAGAGTGCGCCCCCCCCTGAAAAAACCCCAAAAAACCCCCCTAAATTGCCAGGGGTTTGGGTTCATATAACCTCAAATCTACAATCTTTTGGGGTTCTAAAATTTTAAAAAAATCACCCCCCCCCATCAACTTTTTTTGAAACCTAAGAAAAAAGGGGTTTTAAAATTCCCCCCGGTGTTTAAGGTTTTAAAAATTAAAAAAGGGAAAACCTTTGGGCTCTAAAACATTTTTAAAACTTGAAAACCCCCCCTTTTTGCTGGGAAAAATTTAAAAATTGGGGACCCCCCAACCCCCTTGTCCCTTTTTTCGAGCCTACTCTTATTATTGGCAAATTACAATGCAAGACAAAAAAGCTTTGGGAAACCCCCAAGTTTGAAAATCGAAAAGGGCCCAATACTGTTTTCACTTTTAAACAGTCTGGATAAAATCCAATTTGAAAGGGGGACCTTGTTTCCCAAAATTTTCTAGGGAGGCCCCCTTAAAATGGTCCCTGGGCTTAAACTTTAAATTTTCTGCCAGCTGTGATCTTCCATTTAACAATATAGCGTCTGATTTTTCCCTAGGCTAACCCCCATAGAAAATTGGTAAAAACAAAACCCCTTCCCTTTGGTGGGATATTAAAAACGGAAACGTTTTAATTTTCCCCACTGATCAGCATAAATGATTTTTGTTGCACATGTGACTGCCGGGATAATTCCTATAAAATTTTTCCCTCTGTAGGGGCCCTTTTAAAAAACCCCCTTGTGAGCATATTCGAACTTTTAGGCCACCACTAAAACCTTTCTTGGAAATCAAAACCCCAACAAATTTTCCATAATAATAAAATACCCCCTTCCCAAAAACCATATTTTTAAAACAAGATTCAAATTTTTTCGTACACTAAACCCGAACTGCTCGCAGACTAGGCCTACCCTATAGAAAAAAATCGTACCCCGGAAATTTTGCTGAGGCCCCCTTCCAAACTCCCCTTTTCCCTTTCCCAAAGAGAGCGTATGACAGAGCTGGGGCAAAAAGCGGGGGAAAAATTTGTAAAAACGGTTTTAAATTTTGCTTCACACCCCCCCCTTACCCGGGCATGGGGGCCCATAAATAATTTAAAGGGGGTAACAGAACTGGGTAAATCGCGCCCCCTAAAACCCTTGCATAGGGCGAATGAGTTAGCCCAGTGCTTGGCTGCCCAAAAAATTTCTATGACAATCTTCCCCGTACCAACAGGCCAAAAAAAAAATGACAAATATGATGCAAGGGAAAGAATTGGTTTTTCTTTATGTCCGGGGAAAACCCAAAAGACTGCCAACATTCCTTTTTACTAATTTTTAACTTGATGCCGCACTAACAAGGGAAATTTCCCCGCGCCCGGGAGGTGGGAAATTAAAATTACAACGGGACTCAGAGGGTGTGTCGAAAATACCAGGTAATCCATTACTTTTTAATTTTAAAACAAAAGAAACTAAAGTAAAATGGGGGAAACTCCCCAAATTTTGGGCCCAAAAGCCTCAAACTTCCAAAACCCAAGCCCAATAAACAAAAAGAATTTTTGCCCCAAAATCCCCCTTACAGCTGCTTGTGTAAAAAATTTGAGGGGAAGGGTTCTTAATCGTCTCAAGTACAGAATTTAAAAAATTTTTGTCTCCCCGGGTTTCATGGGTTTTATGCATGGAAAAGGGGAGTGCATCATTGCTAGCCACCTTTTTTCCCTGCCCCCTGAAGCTCATACACCCACCTTCCTTGACCTTAAAATCCCTTTCGATTGTAGCCAACCCACATGTTTAAAATTTAAATGAAAATTGCCAAATGGATGTTGGAGGGTGGCCTTTTTTTTCCGCTGGAAAATTTAAAAGGGTTTCCCGCCCAAAGAAAAACGTTGTGTTGTTCCAAAGGGGCAAGAAGGGGTAACTAAAAAATTTTAAATTTTGGAACCCCACAGGGGGGGTGTGCTCAGTCCCACACTGTTCAATATTTAAATTTTTAAGCATTACATAATGGGTATGCCTATTCCCGCCCCCATTATGTGATTAGTTTTGCTGATGACAACCCGGGTTGTCCAAAAACCCAAAACATTTTTTTCATGTACTAGCCCGTGTCCGGGCCCGCGGTTTTTAAATCTCTACTGGGTAAAACAAAGTACTCCCAAAAAGGCGTCCCCCCCTCGACAGAGAGGCACAGTTTTGTCAGATCCAATTGCATGATGGGTTTTCTTCTAGAATATGAAGCAGATACAGGTATCAAAGGGGTTTTTGGTTCCACTACTTGGACCTGTTTTTAACAAGACTTTGTTTGCCAATACAAAAAAAAGACTAAGAGCAAATTAGGGGTTTGTGGCAAAGGGGTTCACCCCAGGTATGGTGGGAATTTTTAAAAATTTTGAAATGTGTATCTTTTTATATTAGATCATTGGTTGATTAAGCTGGGGGCCCCTATTTTCCCTTTTGTCTGCTGGAAGCTTTGGGGGGCTGGGAAAAAAAACAGAACGAAGCAATGAGGAAAACAAATTTTGGATGCCCCCGTACGCCAAAAATTTTAAAAAATGCAAAAAAAAACTTTTATTTTCCCAAACATCAAAAGATCGTGTTAAATGAAAAAAAATTTCCTAATTGGGGTTAATATGGGTCAAAGGGAAAGGGTCATTCAAACCCCCCCGGGCCCGAAAACCCTCCCCAAAATTTCCTCAGCATGGTGGGAAAACTCCCCTGGTTGGTCGAAAAACTTGGGAAAAACCCACCCCCCGCCTGAAACAAAATTTCATGATCATGTCAAGGAAAGGGAACAGTGGAACTTCCCCCCGCCCCCCCCATGGAATATTACCCCATTCCAAAAATACCATTCCCCCCCATTTCCCCCCCAAAAATACTTCTTTAAAACACAAACCAAAAATTCGCCCCCCCCTTTAAGCCAAAATGAGGGCCCTTTAAAATGTTTTTTATAACTTGTCAACAGCACAACACTCTCCGGGAAATTTTTTACGCTTTAAAAGGTTTGTTTCCCCCAATCCCCTGGTGCAGTGGTAGTGTGCGGGGGGGCGTAAAAAGAGTGATGGCTTTTAAAAGGGAAATTTGGGGCACGCCTCAAAAATTGGGCCCCCTACCCCTTTAACAGGGAAAGGTTTTCCCTTTCTCCTTGCACTGAAATGCATCTATGTATCAAAAATTGACCGTTTTAAATTTTGACTGATTCTTTTGTCCCTTTCCAAAATGCTTCAACTCAATTTAAACCTAAATTGTGGCATGCCTTTTTTTCAGAACCAGAAAACCCGTTTGGGGAGGAATTTTGGGGCAGTTTGGGGTCAGAGGGGCACCTGTGGATTCCAAACTCACAAATTTGGCTTCAGTGCATTTATAGAACGGGTAAAATTTTGGGTAAAAGGGATGCTTTTTAAAGAGGGGAGTAGATACAATCTTGGCTTGTTCCCGGGAGTAGTTTTAAAAAACAAAAATACGAAAAAAAAACTTTTAACTGAATTTTTTGGACTTAAGGGTCCGGGGGGATTGAAAACCATGAGTCCATCTATCATCATTCACATGCGGAGGAGCCACATGTCTATGGGGCATCCAACAAAAAAGCAACTTTGGATGTCATACTGCCCCGGCCTTTCCCGGGTGGGGGTTTTCAAGGGAAAATTTTTGGGAACCCCCCCACCGATGTTTGAAAACCAAAAAAAGAAATGTAAACTTTTCCAGATGGACCCAATTTTCCAAAAAACCCCCCGCGTCATTATGTACTGGAGTGCGATAAAATTAATGAATTTTTTAAAAAAACTCACTCAGAATGTTCAAAAAAGGCTAAGTTTTTTATCCAAAGTGGTTAAAATTTTCAGACCATTCTGGAGAAAAACCCCGACTTTCTAGCTGTTTAAAAAAAAGCATTTCCCCATGTGTGGGGTGTGTGGGGGTGTGTGTGTGTGTGTGTGTGTGTGTGTGTGTGTGTGTGTGGTGTGTTTTTGTGGTTGGGGTGTTTGTGTTGGGGTTTTGTTTGTGTGTTTTTGTGGGTGTGTTGTGTGTGTTGTTGTTGTGTTGGGGTGTGTGTGTGCACTCCCCCTGTGAGATTTCAGGGGTTTGAGTCCAAGCTCCTGTGTGTGTAAAACACCTATTTGTAAAACACCTATTTGTGGGGGGGGAGGGGTCGAGTCCAGCTCCCGGGCCCCCCCTCTTCAAACCCGGGTTTCTACTAACCCCCCTCTCCCCCGCTCCCTGAGCTTTTTCAAAACCCCGTCTTAAAAAACTGTGTATGGTTCCCGCCTCCACTACGTCATTTTTTAGGCTATTTCCCCTTTCCCTTAAAAACTCTATGGGCGAAGAAAACTTCCAAATATCCTTCCCCCCATTTTTGGGCTTCAAAATTCCAATTTTGGCCCCCTTGTTTCTGTGTTTTTCCCCCCTGGAACCCCTGTCCTTGTCCACCTTGTCTATTCCAAAGCAGTATTTTTTATGTCGTTATCATGTTTCCCCCGACCCTCCTGTCCCCCCCCCCCAAAATTTTTGGGGGGGGGGTTTTTTTTCCCCCCCCCCCCTCAGGGCCCATTTCCCTTTAAACTTTCTTCATAGGACATTCCCCTTACTCGGAACTAACCTTTTAAAACCCTTTGTATTTTTCTCTAGTTTTTGACGTGCTTTATCAGTGGGGGGTTCCAAACATGTGGTTGCTTTGGTGTTTTGGGTTGGGGGGTTTTTTTGTGTACTGTGTAGTTAGGTGTACCACCTGTTTACTCCCAGTTGGGGTTTTTGCGGGGGTCGAGTCCGAGTCTGGCCCCCGCCTTTTCACGATCGCTCTAGGCATCCCTGACCCTGAGCTTTATCATCCCTCTGCTTAAAGCATTAGGTTCCTGCCTCCATACATCGCTTCCAAACTATTCCACTTACGACACTCTGTGGCTAAAAACTTCCTAACTCCCTGTGTTTCACTGGTCTTCAGCTTCCAACTGTGTCCCCTTTTTACTGTGTCCAATCTTGGGAAATCCCGCATTGCCCCTGTCAAATTTCCCTTTTTAGTATTTTTTTATGTCGTTTTCAGTCCCCCCCATCTCTCCGTCCTCCAGTGCGTCAGGTTGATTTCCCTTAACCTCTCCTGTAGGACATACTCTTAGCTTGGGGACAAGTCTTGTTGCAATTTTTGCACTTTTTTAGTTTCTTCACGTGCTTGGCGGGTTGGGTTCCAAACTGGGCCGCATACTCCAATATGGGCCTAACATACAGGGTTCAGGGCCCTGAAGATTCCTTATTAAGAGTCGGAATGCTGTTCGGGGTTTTGCTAGGCCCCCAATGTGCAGCTTATTTGGTTTGAGTCCCCCTTCGGGAGATGTGCCGGGTTTTATACAACCCCAAGATCTTTTTCCTTGAGTGGGGTTTTTTGTAGCCTAAACCCCTAACGTACCCCCGTCGGGGCCTTCTTTGCCCTTCCCCAATTTTCATGATTTTGGGCACTTGGTGGGATTAAACCCAGGACCCAAAATTGCGGCCAGGTCTCACCCCTGTCCAGACCCCTTTGTATTTTGGGCCTGGTTTTCGATCGAGTGTTTCTTTCATCAACTCACGTCATCTGCAAACAGGGACACCTCAAGCTTTTCCCTTTCCGTCATGTCGTCACAAATACCAGAAACAGCACGGGGGTCCTGGGACGCCCCCTGGGGGACCCCGCGGGCCCACGGTGCCCACTCTGACACCTCGCCACTACCATGACCGCTGCTGTCTTCCTGACAAGTATTCCTGATCCATTGGTGCCCCCCCTGTTACCCGTTTGGTCCCCCCTTTTTTGCACCAACTCTTGTGTTGAACGTGTCAAAGCCTTTTGCAGTCCAAAAAAAGAAATCCCCCCACCCCTCTCTTTTTGTTTACTGCTGTCACCGTCATAAAAACCCCAGTAGATTTGTGACACAGGATTCCCCCCTAAACCATTTTGGGCTGCTTTTTGATGAGATCATTCCTTTTTAGGTGTTCCCCCACCTTTCCTGAAACTCTCCATATTTTGCATACTATACAGTCAGGACACTGGTCGTAGTTTAAACCTTCATGTCTTCTCTTTTTCAAAGTTGGGGCTACATTTGCTGTCTTCCTGCCCAGGAAACCCCGTTTCGATAGAGTTTTTTGAATATTGTTGTTAGGGGTACACAAAGGGCCCCTGCTCCCTCTCTCAAAACCCATGGGGGGATGTTACTGGCCCCTTGCCTTGGGTATCTGCTCACTCAAAGCCTCTTCACTTCTTCCTCGGGTTTTGTGCAAATGTGTCCCGACTTGGGGGTGTGCCCCCCCCTTCCCGTCTTTTCTGGAGTCCCCTTTTGTCTCCTCGTGAACACTTTCTTTGAATCTTTGTTGAGTTTTTCAAAACTTCACGGTCATTTCTTGTGTTCTCCCCCTCCTTCCTTTGCCTGATTACCTGGTCCTTGACTGTTGTTTTCCTCCTGATGTGCTGTACAAAAAGTTTTGGGGCAGATTTGGCTTTCGCTGCTATGTCAATTTTCATATTGTCTTTGGGCCTCCCTTCTTATCTGTGCATATTCGTTTCTGGCTCTACGAACTGTTCCCCTTTAAATCTCCTGGGTCCCTTTGCCTTCTATATTTCTTCCATTCCCTAGCACACTTGGTTTTTGCCCCCTGCACCTTTGGGTAAACCAGGGGCTCATCCTGGTTTTTTCATTAATCCTGTTACCCTTGGGTACAAACCTCTCCTCAGCCTCCTTGCATTTTTTTGTTTACATATTCCATCATCTCATTAACTGGCTTCCCTGCCAGTTCTCTGTCCCACTGAACCCCGTTCAGGTATTTTCCTCATTCCTGTGTAGTCCCCCTTTCTTGAGTTTGGCTTCATTTGTCCTGGCCTTCCTGCTTCTCTCTTCCACTTGTAGCCTTACTGTGTATTCGAAGCTTAAAACCACATGGTCCTGGCCCAAGGGGTCTTTCTTATGTGATGTCCTCGATATCTGCACTATGAAGGTGAATACTAAGTCCCAGCCTTGCTGGTTCATCCTCTCCTCTCTCTCTTGTAGTGTCCCTTACGTGTTGGGTGTTTCTGGTGTGTGTGTGTGTATGAGTGTGTGTGTATGTGTATGAGTTTTTTGTATGTGTTGGGTGTGTGTGTGTGTGTGTGGTGTGTGTGTGTGTGTTTATAATGTGGTGTGTGTGTGTTGTGTGTGTGGTGTGACTCAACAATAATATTTGCACCAATTACTCACTACAGTTGTGGACCGGGGGTGGAAGTGTGAATTGCTCATTACTCTAAATTTTGTACATGATTGTAAAGCCAGGTAATAAACCGCAAGTAACCATTCTTAACAAGTAATCATTACCTTTGTAAACATGTGGAGCTCAATACCTGTACCTAGTTCAGGCCCATCAAAACTTGGAGCCCCGCCCCTGGACCCATTGTGTTCCTCTATAAACTGTAAATACCTTTGTAAACTTGTCATGATTGTGACTAGACTACCTGGAGTTCATTACCTTGTAAATGTGAGATCATTAACCTTTGTAAATTGTGAATTCATTACCTCTGTACAAAACTTGCTCAGCCCATCAAACTTGGAGGCCCTTCCGGCTGGTGCGCCGCCAGTGATGTACCTCTGTAATCATTTGACTACCGCCCACAGGAAAGGGGTATGGGGTTTGGCATACTAAACATATTAAACAACTAACTAACTTGGTGCACCGAGCTGGCAAGAAGTCTTTCTTCAAAGGAAGAAAGTGTAAGCTGAACTACCCTGAACACACCCCGCCTGCCTGCTAAGTGGTGCATGGCCTAATGAAGCTTTAAACAAGCAACCTAACGCCAAGATCCAATTAGGAATAACAAAACACCACAATTTTGTGTTTGTGGAACAGAAATGAAGACCTTGATCATTGATCTACTTAGTACAACCTTAATGGGATATTAGCTGCTCCGGACTCCATCAGACACTCCACCACTTAAAAAATGGGTCAGTATCATATCTTTAGGATACCACTTCTTACATGGTACATTCCCATTCTGACTCAAGTGAGCATATCATCAAGCCTAAAAGACTTAAAGGAAAATCCCAAATATTGACAGTTGGGTAGTCCGTGCCCCTCCCCCGAAAATATCTGGGTGCATGGTTAACGTTTCCTAAACATCGAAGTTACCCTCCCCCCTAAACGTAAGGTGTTTTAACACATGCCAGCCACTATGGCATGATTGCAAGTAGACTTGGAATACTAACATTCTTGGTGTGGTAAGTGTTGCAGGGAAACATTCCCACTAGACAATGCACATAGGCCTTGACAGCCAAAAATTTAAGTGTAATAACTGTAAAGAAGTTGGGGTTACAGTTTCCCACAAGGACTGCAGTCAGAACCCCAAACAACCTTCGATTGTAAACTGATAACAGTCCTTTAATGGTAACTGAGGATGGGCCATCCAGTCTACCACAGCCAGATCTGAGACTGAACCTCTGCAAAGTGTGCAAGAACCCCACCTCACTGCAAAGGATTCTGGTGATACCAGAATGCCATCACACACACCAGCTGTGGAGGAGCTAGCCATCCCTGCTAGCACATTGGAACTACTGGTCTGCCACTACGATACCTATGGCTACACCTGAATATGGGGATGAGTTGTCATTTCTCCCAATACACACAACTACAACAGTCAGACGGACACCACACAGGTAACCTCCCTGGAAATTGGAGATGAGTCAGATGCACAGGACCTACCTGCAATGAATGAATGAAAACAGAGAACACTAATGTAACCATGGTACCTGTTAAGGTGATAGGTGTTAAAGAAAGCACTAACCCAGAAGTGCCATCCTCCGGAGAGGCATTGGATTCGCCTGACCTTCCTCATATTATAACAAATTTCCAGAAAAAAATTGAGCATCTTGAACAGATCCTGACAAGTTTAATAAATATATGTAATCAGGATGATGCTCTTGAGCATGGTGATGATGTCAAAAGTGCAGCAATCTCCGTTCAGCTTCCAGCAATTTGTGAGAAAGAAGCCCATGACTCTTGCCTTCAAGACTTGCCTTTTAACTGGCTGCCAAGATGCCGAAAAATGCTTAAAAATAAAGGTCCTGAAGATAAAGACGTACAAACTATGCTATTTGCTCTTAAGTGTCTGCACACTGTAGTCAAAGCATAATAGTTTTACCATCTTATGAGCAAGAGATTGTAATAACTCACTACAATGGATACATTACAAATCTTTTCATGGAACATTGCTTCCATCAGGAAGCGGTTGCCTGACTTACATCATATTAGTGCAACCAAGAATATTGATGTCATCTGTTTGCAGGAATGTAGATTGAAAGATGGAGCACCTCCACCAAACTTGCCTGGATATGCAGCTTATAACCTATGACACTGAGGTCAACCCAAATGTTGGTGATGTATGTCAGAAAGAACTTGCCACATTCACTCCTTTCCTTGCAGAGTCGAGTTAACATGCAGTATCATGGTGTCAAAGTATATGCAGGGCGATTTTTTCCATAAACATTTTTAATCTCTATGCCCTAGCGAACTGCAGCTTCGACCTGAATGCTTTAAACCAGATCCATCCAATTATGAACCTACCATCATTCTGGAGATTTTTAATGCCAGACATAAGAATATTGGTGGGTCCTATAAAAACACCAATGGAACTAAACAAGTGAGAATGCTAAATGAGCATGATAATGTTCGAAATTGTGGGCACAACTTGAGCCTACTCACATTATATGGTGGCATACTAGATCTGTGTCTGGATTTAATACGTCATAAACGATTCATGACTCAGTCATAGTGATGATCTTGCTATCTGATCACTTCCCAAGAACTAACAACGGTCAATCTTTCACATCTAAGCAAATCAAGGAGCTAAATAACAGAAGGGAGGAAACTTAATTCTCAAACCAGAACACAGAGAAACTTTTTAACCAATTGGATCAATGTAATAGAAAATACGAGCCCATCTGGCACCGACAAAAATTTAATGATGATTTAGTTTACCACTATTGAGAGTCTTCTCATACATCAAGTGGGGGCAGGAATAGGAAACCAAAGACCCCCACTATAAAATAACAATAAAAACCAATGGTAAATACATAATGATCCACAGCTGCGCAATCTAACCCATGCAGCTAGGAGGATTGGTAAAGCATTCCGTGAATGTAGAGACCCCACACCTGCTCAAACGTTCCAAGCTGCACTAACAATCAAGGAATAGAAAGAAGAACTTAGCAACAGGAATGGGAACAGTTTTGTTAGTGGATTAAATAGGTCCACCCTTTAACCCTGGACTTTTAACCTGGAGAGAGTTTCCGGGGGTCAACGCCCCCGCGGGCGGGCCCGGTCTGTGACCAGGCCTCCTGTGGGATCAGCGCCTGATCAACCAGCTGTTGCTGTCTGGTTGCACGCAAACCAACGTACGAGCCACAGCCCGGCTGATCATGAACTGACTTTAGGTGCTTGCCCAGTGCCCAGTTTGAAGAACTGTCATGGGTCTGTGGTAATCCCCCCCTTATGTGTGCTGGGAGGCATTGAACATCTCGGGCCCCTGACACTTATTGTATGGTCTCCTTACGTGCCCTAGTTGACACCCCTGCTGTTTTCATTGGGGGAAGGTGCATCGTCTGCCAAGTCTTTTTGCTTCCGTAGTGGTAGTGATTTTCCGTGTGCAAGTTCGGTACTAGATACCCCTCAGATTTTCCAGTGTAATATATCATGTATCTTATCTCTCCCCCCTGCGTTTCCAGGGATTACAGGTTTTAGAAACTCAAGCGCACCCATAATTGAGGTGTTTTTATCTCCGTATGCGTGCCGTGAAAGTTCTTTACATTTTCAGTGTCGGGCAATTTCAACCTGCCTTGAAAGGTGCTGTTAGAGTGTAGCAATATTCCACCTAGATAGAACAAGTGACCTGAAGATTGTCCATCATGGGCTTGGCCTTCCCTAGTTTTGGAAGGTTCTCATTATCCATCTCTGTCATTTTTCTAGCAGATTGCGATTGATAACAATTGTTATGGTCCTTGAAGTTGAGATCCTCCGACAATAATCACTCCCAAGGCTTTGACGGGTTTGGGTGTTCCGCATTTAATTTTGTGGCCAAAATTTGTTTTGTACTCTGATGAAGATTTAATTTCCTCATGTTTACCATATCTGAGTAATTGAAATTTCTCATCGTTGAACTTCATATTGTTTTCTGCAGCCCACTGAAAAGATTTGGTTGATGTCCGCCTGGAGCCTTGCAGTGTCTGCAATGGAAGACACTGTCATGCAGATTCGGGTGTCATGGGTGGCTTGGAAAGGTATAAATAAAATAACCAGGAAAATGACTGGCAATGTTGCTCATCCCTTTCCTCTTGAAAAGCAAATGACCTCATAAATGACTGGTCCAAAACATCCAGGCATGAAAGCCTTCCATCTCATATTAGAAAAAATTTAGAGAGTACTTCTGAAGAAATGTTGAAACTGATTAATTTTATGAGCCAAAATATTGATGAGAGTGATTGCCTCTTTACCGAGTATGAATTAGATAATGCATTAACCAAATGTCGATCAACTGCTTCCTGGAGAGGATGGTATAACCTATGATATTCCAGAACTCTAAGGCACGTGCCTGATAACGCCTTTGTTTGGCACTGTAATAATAGCTCAGTTACAATTGAGGGCGTTCGTCCTACTTCCCAGGACCAATAGTCCCTCCATTGTGCCTATCCCTAAGCCCCAAACAGCCATGATAACATTTAGGCCGATCTCCTTAACTAGTTGTCTTTGAAAACTTTTTGAAAGAAATAGTGCTTAACAGACTGTACTACAGAATCAGAGCATCAACTTTTTTCCCTCTACCTCTATGGGTTCATGAAAGGTAAAAGTGTGCAGAACTGTATTTCCACTATCCACCTTTCTCACTGCACACACCTCTACTAGTTTTATACCACTTTTCCTCGATATAAAATCTGCATTTGATATTGCGATCTTAGAACCGTTATAACTACATGAAACTAGGCCAAAAAGAATATTGGTGGAGTTTAACTCTGTTGGATAATAGGATACACCTGTCAATAGAGTATCCTCTGTCCTTTAACCAAGGCTTCAGAAGTATTTCTAAAGAAATGTCCTTTAGGTACACCGCAGGGAGAGTTCTTAGTCCATGCCTATTTATTATTCTGATTAATGCCTCTCCTAATGCTCTACCGCCTCACCTTAAAACATTATAGCTTATAAGCTATGCTGATGATTCATGATCCATACAACAGGGCATAAGAAGATGAATCCATTCTTAATGAAGTTCAAGCAATTTGTCATCGACTAGGCCTCATATTATCGTTCCTCTAAAAAAACAAGATATTAACAAGCAAACGACATCCCCCACCCATCTATTTTGCAGGGTGAAATCATTAGCTACCGTTAAAACTTACAGATATCTTGGTGTAGATGTATCCCTTTAACAATCCACTATAACCACAACTAAACAAGAAAGTAAAGCTAGGCTAAATGCTTCTCAAAGCGTTTGCCCTGGCTACAAGCCCCAATATGTGTGCCTAATGTGAGAATCGTGAGAATGATGTTACATAGCCCTATGTTTAGGTCCCTTATTGATTATGCTGCTCCCATGTAAATATTACTAGGAAAGTTCTCTCCGACCCGATGTAGTTAATGCAAAATGAAGCCTCAGGATTATTCTGGGCTGACCCGAGATCTACAAAAGTTCTAACATGAGGAAGGAGCTTGGTATTTCTAGTATCTGTGAATAAGATTGTTGCAATTAACACTGTACTGGCGGTATAGAATGTTAAGAAACGAACCAGACACTGTCACAGTGAATCTTACCAGTGTCTAGAGGTAAAATACACACAGATCTAAATGGATTGCTGAAAACGTGCAATTGCATTAAGTTTTATAGACTCTGCATGAAAACTGTATCACTGTAGGCAGACAAGAGTCATTTACCCCTCCATGAAGTAAATGTGTTCATTTAATATCACATACCTGCAAGTCCCTCCCAAGAAGCTCATATGCTAGTAATTCCCTTCCTTAAATCTCTTGTTAGAGCAACTACCTAGCTGGTAGTAACAAGTTATCACAAGTTATATACACTGATGGATCTAAATAGAGTCTTCTGGCAGGGGCTGCATCTGCTCTTGTTGCCACCTTCCGTAGTTAAGAACGATAATAAAATTTGTAATAAAGTTGGTAGAATTTAACCGACAATATAAAAGCAAAAGTACGACAAGTGGTCAACTTAATGTGACATTTATTGTGGTCAAACGTTTCGCTCTCCAGGAAGCTTTATCATACCATTACCTGTCCTTTTACGTTCCATATTGTCGGTAATTTCTACCAACTTATATTACAATCTTTCGGACCACCGCAACATAATGGACATTTCATTCAGACTAATGCTTGTAAAGCTCCTGGAGAGCGAAACGTTTGCCACAGTATAAATTCACAATTAGTTGCACTGTGTGTCCTTTCTTCGATAATAAATTTGTTGAGTTAGGCATAAGAATACAACTTGGCGCTACACACTGCAAACTGAATTGGTTTGTCAATCCTAATGGCGCAAGGCTAACGCTATGAGCACTGAGCTTGACTCTATCATCATTACTGATTCTATGTCATCATTGAAGGCTCTGGCTCATAAAATGATACCCAACAACATGGTCATTGGGGAAGCCAGGTTAGATACTCAAAAAATTAGGGACAAAGGAATTATGAACAATGCATGGATCCCTCACACATTGGATTACTCCTTCATGATAAATGTTGATATGTTACCAAGAAGAGTAATCCAGAAGGAGAATGTAGAATATAACTTTGGTATAACTGTTGTCCTAAGCATTAGGAATAATATTAGGAGAGAAGTAAATAATGAAAAGATTGTTATAGGATGCAGTAGAAGCTTGATAGATCTAAACCCACATATGATAACATGAACGTAGATAAGTATGTTTAATGGAGCAACTTGCAAAGTGAACATACTACTGATTTGTAGAGGCCAGGCTTAGGCTTGGGATACAAGTTCTTCTGGCAGTGTTGGGAGACAACAACAGATGATGATCAACTAAATGTAAATTATGTGATTCAGGCATATGGTCACATCTCTTGAACACTAAGTGCTTAATTGTCCACTTATTTGAGGAATACAGAGACAGACAGTATAAGTAACCTAGAACATGTCAAGATATCTTATTATGAAAATAAGATTCCAGATATACTAAGCAATTTCCATAAATTTGCTTGTAACAGATAAGAGAACTATAGATATGTAAGATATAAATCCATATGTATCCCTGTTAAACACCCTTTGGGGCCTAGTTCCAGGCCTTTTGTGTATCCATATGCTCCTCGCGCTACACCGTTCCCACAGGATGGATAATTGGGGTGCACATATAAACTAGCCACTTCGGTAGCAAAAATCCTAATCTAATCTCTTGTCCAGGTGTTTCGACAACTCTCCTCCTGATAATCTTCCTCCATGACTTTTGCACACAATACATGTCAGAGACACAGTCCTGTAAAAAGGGTTTAGTGCCTCGTTTCTAGTTTCCTTTCTTAAATATGGGGACTACATTAGCTTCTTCCATTTTCACATAGTTGCCCGCAGTATCCAAGGGATATGGTTGAAGATTGTGGTTAGAGGCACGCAACAGACATCCTGCTTCCTTCTCAACGGACCCATGGGAATGTTGTCCTGGTCCCATCGCCCTTGAGGTGTCAAGGTCATCTTAACAGCTTCTTCCACCTCCTCCTCAGTTTGTGCGTAAGTCATCCAAACACTTGTTGGTATATTCCCTCTTGATGTTCCCTTCCTTGCTGTCCTTCCTTCCCACAGCCCTTCCTGTCTCTACTGTAAAAACCTTCCCTTAAATCTCCTGTTCATCAGCTCCTCCACATACCCTCCCCTGAATCATTTCTTGTGATTCTCCACCTTCTGTGTCCTTAATCAGATCACCTGGTCTTTGAACTGTTGTCCTTCCGTCCTGATGTGGCCTATAACCAACATTCCGCGGGCAGTCTTGATTCTCGAGCTATGTCAGTTTTCATACTGTCCGATGCTGGGCTCCCTCCTTACCTTGTGCGATACTCATTCCTGGCTCTGCGACCTGTCTCCCTAATTTTCGTGTGTTCTCTGCCATCTGTACTTCTTCCATTTTTATTGCACTTTGTTTTTGCCTCCTTACACGCGAAAAACCAGGGGCTCGTTCTGGTTTTCCCCCGTTGTTACTTTTCCCTTGGGGAACAAACTTTTCCACTGCCCCTTGCATTTTGTTGTTACAATTCATCATTTCTTTATGGCTTTCCTGCCGTTCTCTGTCCCACGAACCTCCCACGGGAAGTTCTTCAACCCTATGATTTCCCCTTTTAAGTCAGGTTTTCCAATTCAACTCCTTTATTCTCTCCACTTGCACTCTACTATGTTTTTCAAAGCACAGAACCACTGGTCGCAGCTCCTAGGGACTCTCATATTTTGATGCCCCCCCAATGTCGAGCTCCCCAGGTGGCACAAGGTCCAATCGCTGGTTCATCCTCCCCTCTCTCTGGTGGGTTCCTTAACATTTTTGGGGCATGAGGTTTTTCCAGACCAACGTCCCACCCGGGCTCTCCATGTTTCGGGACCCCCATGTGGCTCCCGGTTTTCCCAAATCGTCTCCCGTGGGTTTAAAACCCCCATAAACCCGAAAATTTTTCTCTGCTGGAAAGAGCTCTTTTTGCCACCTCAGCAAGTGGTCCACCATTGCCTGTTCTCTCTTCAATTTCCCCTCTTTGGGCCTCCTGCAGTTCTGTGGTGGATTATACATCACTGCAAGACCCTTTTGTGTTCCCCAGACGAATGTACCTGCTATGTAGTCTCTTTCTCCCTTCCATCTATCCCTTTTCCTTTTCTCAAATTTTCCATTGCTTTTTACGGAAGCAAAACCCCCCACCTCCCCCCCTGCCCCTTCTATCTTTCCTCGATCGGGTATCCTGGTGGGAAGATTGTTTTGTTTATTGTCTCCGTATTTTTTTGTTTCTGTAATGTTTTGTTTGGGGATTTTTCTCATTATTTTTTTCTTGATTCCCCTCATGTTTATTCGTTAATCCATCTGCATTTGTGTACCAAAACCTTCAACTTTGTTCTAATATTAACTGGGGTGGGGGGGGGGGGGGGGAAACAGGGGGGATCGGTGTGTGAGGGGTTTGGTTTTGGTTTGTTCATTGCCGGGGGGTGTCGGGGCTGGAGTCCCCTGCAGGTGTTTCTGGGGGTGTGCTTGTCCTTTTTTCCTGGGTTATTTGTCTCCTTTTTCATTCCCTCCCCATTTTCCTTTCTTTTTTTAAACCTCTTTTTCATCGTCTTCTTTCGCCGGTTTTCGGGTCTGATCGGGGTACACACCCGGGAACTCCTTTTGCCTCTCGGGGCCTTTTGCTTTCTCCTCAGGTTGGTTCGGGTTGATTTGTTTGAAATTATTTTAAAGGGGCCTACCCTTTTTCTTTTAACCACCCAATTCTCCAAAATTTTGCCCCGGGGTCAGTCCCCCTCCCTATCCCCTTCATAATCTTCAATCATTTTTTTTTCCCTCCTGCTTTCTTTCACATAAGTTTCCCCTTTTAGTTTCGTCTAACCCATAGACAAACACGGATCTCCCCTTTCCCCCCCCCATGTGACCCCATTGCACCCTCTGATGTGTTTTAGTTTCTTCCCCATGGGTTTTCCCTTCCCTTTCAGTCCCTTCCCTAGTTAGGCCCCTATGCTTTTTGGGTTTGCCTTCCTCTCCCCTTGTTCCTGGCCCCAAAGGGTATCGGGGAAGGGTCCTTGCACATGCCTAGTTCCTTCAATGTTTTTCCCAACCCTCATTCTGTCCTATGTGCTCCCTGCCTTTGTTTTGGCCCCGGAGGATTCCCCTTCAAGGACCATAATTTTGTATCAACGCATCTGCAAAAAAGGGACAGGATGGAAATGAAAACCCTTCAAAACGGGGAGGCCAACCCCAATGATGACATCTTCAGGTCACTTGTTCTATTAGGCTGGAAAATTGCTGCCTCTAACAGCACCTTTCAAGGCAGGTGAAATTGCCCACCCAAAAATTTACAGGAACTTTTTACGGGCGCATAATGGAGATAAAACACCCTCAATTACTGGGAGCGCTTGAGGTTTCTAAAAACCTTATTCCCCGGGCGCAGGGGGAGAGATACATGATTATATACACCGGAAAAAACCTAGAGGGACTAGTACCGAACTTGCACACGAAAATCACTCCTACGAAAGCAAAAGACTTGGTAGACGATGCACCTTCCCCCCCAATGAAAAGCAGGGGGGTTACTAGCACTTAAGAGACCATACAATAAATGTCAGGGGGCCCGAGACTGTTCAACGCCTCCCAGCACACATAAGGGGGGGTTGCCAACAGACCCCGGGATCTTCAAACTGGCACTGGAGAACACCAAAGTCATTCCGATCAGCCGGCTGTGGCTCGTATGTTTGGGTTTGTGTAGCCCGCAGCAACAGCCTGGTTGTCAAAGGGCTGACCACCAGGGGGCCTGGTCACAGACCGGGCCGCGGGGGCGTTGACCCCCGAAACTCTCTCCAGGTAAACTCCAGGTAATGTGGGTTTGACAGGACCTCTGCATACAGTTTAGTTTCCATGCTTCGTTCAGACCTGTTGTCTGTGTTTGATGTAGCCATTGTCGATGCTACTTCTTAAAACTTTGTCTCTGTGCTGTTTCAGATGTCTCAGCTCCTCTTCTAATCTCTCTATCTTGATTTCTGTTGCTGTGGCCTGTTGCTTCCACCTTCTGCATTCTGCTGCTAACCTCTCTTCCATCTTCCTTTCCAGCTCATCTAGTCTCCTTCCCCAGTCTTCCTCCCTTTTTTTGAGTTCTACCTCCCATTCCTCCCTCCCAGATTCGTCCTTGGAGCCCCTTGTCCTCATCCTGGCTCTAGGTTCCCCCGTTGCTCCACAGAAGGGGGGACGGGTGGTTAGGGGGAGGGGAATAGATGGTTAGGAGGAGAGGGGATGTGTGGGGGAGGGGGAGGATGGTTATTGGAGGGGTAGAGATAGTTGGGGAGGGGTTAGATGGTTTGAGGGAGAGGGGATGGATGGTTATGGGGGAGGGGGAGGATGGTATTGGAGGGATGGAGGTAGTTGGGGGGGTTAGACGGTTTCGGGAGGGGTTAGGTGGTTTGGGGGAGAGGTAGGTGGCTAAGGTGAGGTGGTTAGGGAAGGGGTGGGGTGGTTAGGGAAGGGGGGGTACGTGTTTGTGTCAAGTGTTTCTGTCAAGTGGTGGAGGGTGTGTGTGGGTGTGTGTGTGTGTGTACTCACCTATTTGTACTCACCTATTTGTGGTTGCAGGGGTCGATTCACAGCTCCTGGCCCTGCCTCTTTGCTGATTGCTACTAGGTGTGTGTCTGTGTGTGTGTGTATGTGCGTGTGTGTGCGTGTGTGTGTGTGTGTGTGGTGTGGTGTGTGTGTGGTGTGTGTGTGTGTGTGTGTGTGGTGTGTGTACTCACCTATTTGTACTCACCTATTTGTGGTTGCAGGGTCGAGTCTTAGCTCCTGGCCCCGCCTCTTCACCGGTTGCTACTGGGACCGGTGTGTGTGTGTGTGTGTGTGTGGTGTGTGTGTGGTGTGTGTGTGTGTGTGGTGTGTGTGTGGGGTGTGTATGGTGGTGTGTGTGTGTGGGTGGTGTGTGGTGTGGTGTGTGGTTTTGGTGTGTGTGTGTGTGTGGTGTGTGTGTGTGTGGTGTGTGTGTGTGTGGTGTGTGTGTGTGTGGTGTGTGTGTGGTGTGTGTTGGTGGTGTGTGTGTGGTGTGTGTGTGGTGTGTGTGTGTGTGTGTGTGTGTGTGTGTGTGTGGTGTGTGTGTGTGGTGGTGTGTGTGTGTGTGGTGTGTGTGTGTGTGTGTGTGTGTGTGGTGTGTGTGTGGTGTGTGTGTGGTGTGTGTGTGTGTGATGTGTGTGTGTGATGTGTGTGTGTGGTGGTGTGTGGGGTGGTGTGTGTGTGTGGTGTGTGTGTGTGTGGTGTGTGTGTGTGGTGTGTGTGTGTGGTGTGTGTGGTGTGTGTGTGTGGTATGTGTGTGTGTGTATATGTGTGTGTGTGTACTCACCTATTTGTACTCACCTATTTGTGGTTGCAGGGTCGAGTCTTAGCTCCTGGCCCCGCCTCTTCACCGGTTGCTACTGGGCCCTCTCTCTCCCCGCTCCATGAGCTTTATCAAACCTCGTCTTAAAACTGTGTATGGTTCCTGCCTCCACTACGTCATTTTCTAGGCTATTCCACTGCCTTACAACTCTATGACTGAAGAAATACTTCCTAATATCTCTCTGACTCATTTGTGTCTTCAACTTCCAATTGTGGCCTCTTGTTTCTGTGTCCCCTCCTGGAACATCCTGTCTTTGTCCACCTTGTCTATTCCACGCAGTATTTTATATGTCGTTATCATGTCTCCCCTGACCCTCCTGTCCTCCAGTGTCGTCAGGCCGATTTCCCTTAATCTTTCTTCAGAGGACATTCCCCTTAGCTCTGGAACTAACCTTGTGGCAAACCTTTGTACTTTCTCTAGTTTCTTGACGTGCTTTATCAAGTGCGGGTTCCAAACAGGTGCTGCATACTCCAGTATGGGCCTGACATACACGGTGCACAGTGTCTTGAACGATTCCTTACTAAGGTATCGGAATGCTGTTCTCAGGTTTGCCTGGCGCTCATATGCTGCAGCAGTTATCTGATTGATGTGTGCTTCCGGAGACATGCTCGGTGTTATACTCACCCCAAGATCTTTCTCCTTGAGTGAGGTTTGCAGTCTTTGGCCACCTAGCCTCTGTGTGTGTGTGTGTGTGTGTGTGTGTGTGTGTGTGTGTGTGTGTGTGTGTGTGTGTGTGTGTGTGTGTGTGTGTGTGTGTGTGTGTGTGTGTGTGTGTGGTATGTGTTTATGTATGTGTGTGTGTGTATGTGTGTGTGTATGTGTGTGTGTATGTGTACTCACCTAGTTGTACTCACCTAGTTGAGGTTGCGGGGGTCGAGTCCGAACTCCTGGCCCCGCCTCTTCACTGATCGCTACTAGGTCACTCTCCCTGAGCCGTGAGCTTTATCATACCTCTGTTTAAAGCTATGTATGGATCCTGCCTCCACTACATCGCTTCCCAAACTATTCCACTTACTGACTACTCTGTGGCTGAAGAAATACTTCCTAACATCCCTGTGATTCATCTGTGTCTTCAGCTTCCAACTGTGTCCCCTTGTTACTGTGTCCAATCTCTGGAACATCCTGTCTTTGTCCACCTTGTCAATTCCTCTCAGTATTTTGTATGTCGTTATCATGTCCCCCCTATCTCTCCTGTCCTCCAGTGTCGTCAGGTTGATTTCCCTTAACCTCTCCTCGTAGGACATACCTCTTAGCTCTGGGACTAGTCTTGTTGCAAACCTTTGCACTTTCTCTAGTTTCTTCACGTGCTTGGCTAGGTGTGGGTTCCAAACTGGTGCCGCATACTCCAATATGGGTCTAACGTACACGGTGTACAGGGTCCCCGAATGATTCCTTATTAAGATGTCAGAATGCTGTTCTGAGGTTTGCTAGGCGCCCATATGCTGCAGCAGTTATTTGGTTGATGTGCGCTTCAAGATCTTTTTCCTTGAGTGAGGTTTGTAGTCTCTGACCCCCTAGACTGTACTCCGTCTGCGGCCTTCTTTGCCCTTCCCCAATCTTCATGACTTTGCACTTGGTGGGATTGAACTCCAGGAGCCAATTGCTGGACCAGGTCTGCAGCCTGTCCAGATCCCTTTGTAGTTCTGCCTGGTCTTCGATCGAGTGAATTCTTCTCATCAACTTCACGTCATCTGCAAACAGGGAAGTGTGAATTGCTCATTACTCTATAATTTGTTCATGATTGTAGCCAAAGTATAAACGTAAGTAACCATTCTACAGAATTCATTACCTTTGTAACTTGTGAGCTCATTACCTTTGTACCTAGTTCAGCTATCAAAACTTTGGGGGCCCAGTCCCTGGACCCATTACGTACCTCTGTAATCTGTAAATACCTTTGTAACTTGTCATGATTGTGACCAGACTTACCTGGAGTTCATTACCTTTGTAAATTGTGAGTTCATTACCTTTGTAAATTGTGAGTTCATTACCTTTGTAAATTGTGAGTTCATTACCTTTGTAAATTGTGAGTTCATTACCTTTGTAAATTGTGAGTTCATTACCTCTGTAACTTGCTCAGCTATCAAAACTTTGGAGTCCAGTCCCTGGACCAATTATGTACCTCTGTAATCTTTTGATTACCGCCCACAGGATGGGTATGGGGTGCATAATAAACATATTAAACTAAAAAAACTGCAAACAGGGACACCTCAGAGTCTATTCCTTCTGTTATGTCGTTCACAAATACCAGAAACAGCACTGGTCCTAGGACTGACCCCTGCGGGACCCCGCTGGTTACAGGTGCCCACTCTGACACCTCGCCACGTACCATGACTCGCTGCTGTCTTCCTGACAAGTATTCCCTGATCCATTGTAGTGCCTTCCCTGTTATCCCTGCTTGGTCCTCCAGTTTTTGCACCAATCTCTTGTGTGGAACTGTGTCAAACGCCTTCTTGCAGTCCAAGAAAATGCAACCCACCCACCCCTCTCTCTCTTGTCTTACTGCTGTCACCATGTCATAGAACTCCAGTAGGTTTGTGACACAGGATTTCCCGTCCCTGAAACCATGTTGGCTGCTGTTGATGAGATCGTTCCTTTCTAGGTGTTCCACCACTCTTCTCCTGATAATCTTCTCCATGATTTTGCATACTATACATGTCAGTGACACTGGTCTGTAGTTTAATGCTTCATGTCTGTCTCCTTTTTTAAAGATTGGGACTACATTTGCTGTCTTCCATGCCTCAGGCAATCTCCCTCTTTCGATAGATGTATTGCATATTGTTGTTAGGGGTACACATAGCGCCTCTGCTCCCTCTCTCAATACCCATGGGTATTGAGAGAGGGTACCTGGGTACCTGGGTGTTAGTCACCTTATACCTGCTGTCACTGTTCATCTAGCAGTAAGTAGGTACCTGGGTGTTAGTCATCTTACATCTGCTGTCCTTTTTTACCTAGCAGTAAGTAGGTACCTGGGTGTTAGTCACCTTACATTTCTGTCCTTGTTTACCTAGCAGTAAGTAGGTACTTGGGTGTTAGTCACCTTATACTTGCTGTCACTGTTCACCTACCAGTAAGCAGGTACCTGGGTGTTAGTCACCTTGCACCTGCTGTCACTGTTCATCTAGCAATAAGTAGGTACCTGGGTGTTATTCACCTTACATCTGCTGTCCTTGTTTACCTAGCAGTAAATAGGTACCTGGGTGTTAATCACCATACATCTGCTGTCCTTGTATACCTAGCAGTAAGTAGGTACCTGGGTGTTAGTTACCTTACATCTGCTGTCCTTGTTTATCTAGCAGTAAGTAGGTACCTGGATGTTAGTCACCTTACATCTGCTGTCCTTGTTTACCCAGCAGTAAGTAGATACCTGGATGTTAGTCACCTTACATCTGCTGTCCTTGTTTACCTAGCAGTAAGTAGGTACCTGGGTGTTAGTCGCCATACATCTGCTGTCCTTGTTTACCTAGCAGTAAGTAGGTACCTGGGTGTTAGTCACCTTACATCTGCTGTCCTTGTTTACCTAGCAGTAAGTAGGTACTTGGGTGTTAGTCACCTTACATCTGCTGTCCTTGTTTACCCAGCAGTAAGTAGATACCTGGATGTTAGTCACCTTACATCTGCTGTCCTTGTTTACCTAGCAGTAAGTAGGTACCTGGGTGTTAGTCACCTTACATCTGCTGTCCTTGTTTACCTAGCAGTAAGTAGGTACCTGGGTGTTAGTCACCTTATACCTGCTGTCCCTGTTCACCTAGCAGTAAGTAGGTACCTGGGTGTTAGTCAGCTTACATCTGTTGTCCTTGTTTACCTAGGAGTAAGTAGGTACTTGGGTGTTAGTCACCTTACATCTATTGTCCTTTCTCACCTAGCAATAAGTAGGTACCTGGGTGTTAGTCACCTTACATCTGTTGTCCTTGTTCACCTAGGAGTAAGTACATACCTGGGTGTTAGTCACCTTACATCTCTTGTCCTTATTCACCTAGCAGTAAGTAGGTACCTGGGTGTTAGTCACCTTACATCTGCTGTCCTTGTTTACCTAGCAGTAAGTAGGTACCTGGGTGTTAGTCACCTTACATCTGTCCTTGTTTACCTAGCAGTAAGTAGGTACCTGGGTGTTAGTCACCTTTCACTTGCTGTCCCTGTTCACCTAGCAGTAAGTAGGTACCTGGGTGTTAGTCACCTTATATCTGTTGTCCTTGTTCACCTAGGAGTAAGTAGGTACCTGGATGTTAATCATCTTACATCTGTTGTCCTTGTTCACCTAGGAGTAAGTAGGTACTTGGGTGTTAGTCACCTTACATCTGTTGTCCTTGTTCACCTAGGAATAAGTAGGTACCTGGGTGTTAGTCTCCTTACATCTGTTGTCCTTGTTCCCCTAGGAGTAAGTAGGTACCTGGGTGTTAGTCACCTTACACTTGCTGTCTTTGTTCACCTAGCAGTAAATAGGTACCTGGGTGTTAGTCACCTTACATCTGTTGTTCTTGTTCACCTAGGAGTAAGTAGGTACCTCAGTGTTAGTAACCTTACACCTGCTGTCCTTGTTCACCTAGCAGTAAGTAGGTACCTGGGTGTTAGTCACCTTACATCTGTTGTTCTTGTTCACCTAGGAGTAAGTAGGTACCTCGGTGTTAGTAACCTTACACCTGCTGTCCTTGTTCACCTAGCAGTAAGTAGGTACCTGGGTGTTAGCCACCTTACACCTGCTGTCCTTGTTTACCTAGCAGCAAGTAGGTACCTGGGTGTTAAACACCTTGCACCTGCTGTCACTTCACCTAGCAGTAAATAGGTACTTTTGTGTTAGTTAACTTGCACCTGCTGTCCCCGTTCACCTAGCGGGAAGTGGGTACCAGGTGTTAGTTACCTTACACCTGCTGTCCCTGTTCAATTAACAGTAAGTAGTTACCTTGATGTTAGTTGACTGGTGTGGATGGCATCCTGGGGAACAGCTACGGTGAAAATCTTGTTCCATAAGGCACGGTACTCACTGCCATCCTATTCCTCATCCTCATATCTGACATAGAGATGTAATCCATAGTTTGGGTCCATGGTAACCTACCATGCTACCCAAGTGGTAAGCACACTGGCTTGTGAGTTTTAAGACTCACCTGCCATGGTTTCAAGCCTCACCTCTTCTGCAATTAAAGTTAAAACAGTGTTGTATGGCTGATAATATCCAATAAGTGTTGTGAAATGCCCTGGCATGCTAGTGGCTTTCTTTATACTTAACAAATCGAAATTGTAATCACACACTGTAAATATTCCAAAGAAATAAATCTAGCCTACAAAGGAACAACCTACTAAAAACATCTATTTCTATGAAATCTGATGTTTACGTCAATGAGTGCCTTACCAAAACAAGACAAAACCTTCTTTATCAGCTAAGAAAATTACGCTATGCCCAAAAAATCCACCAGTGCTTTGTGAGGGATGGAAAAATCGCAGTTAGGAAACAGCCCACTGGGAAGAGATACTTCATCTCTACAGAACATGACCTTAAAACATTCCTAAGTGAGGCTGGACTAACAGAATCAGAGTAAAGTGCAGATAATACCCATAGTCCACCGTTAGTGTTATATTGTCATAAATTTGTGCCCCCCTAAAATTCTAATACCCCAACTACTTTTGATTGTCATTGTTGTATTCAACGACCATTCTACCTCATAGTCTTAATTGTGTTTAATATCTACAGAATCTATCTCCTTTTTTACAACTTACCACATCACTGTTCTATCTTATTTTATTATAAACTAACCATAACTTGTCCTCAATAATTCTACCTCACTTTAAGAAATACTCAATTGCCCAATTTTATTCTAAAATCCCTATTATTGCCTAATTTTACTTTAAACTATATTGACCAAACTTATTGTAAACTTCTTTTATTGACCATTTTTGTTCTATACTATTTTAAACTAGTATTTTCAACTACAACTTTTATATTATCCTGTCTACCATCTTACTAGCATATTATAACCAAGTCATTGCCATTTTTATTTTATCATTTCTTTTATTATTCTTTTGCTACCTTAACTTGTGTATTTTATCCTGTCAATTTAAATCTAGTTATACTCTAATTCTTGTAAACAACTTATATGAGACCTTAGTGCAATTACAATTCAGAGTCTTGTGCCTTTTTTATATTATTAGATTAAACTCAGTTGTACTATAGCTCATTCTAGCTCAATACATAGTCAATACCAAATTCACTATATTAGACCATAGTGCAATTACTAGTGAGAGACTGGTGCTATTTTTAATTTGTATTTTTATATTATTAGATTAAACCTAGTTGTACTATAGCTCATTCTAGCTCAAAACATAGACTCCACAAAAGTCATTATATTAGACCTTAGTGCAATTACAAGTGAGAGCCTTGATCTATTTTTAATTTGTATTTTTATATTACTAGTTTGTACCTAGTTGTACTTTAGTTCATTCCAGCACAACACATAGACAACATCAACTTCATTATGTGTAGTAGTGACTATACTCTATATGACCAAAATACTCTAGCTATACATGTATACTTGTCCAAACTTCCCACCACTACAGATATCAGTACTAGAACTCAACACACAACTCAGGATATAAATAACCATAATTTAAACCTTGAAGATGATTGATCACGTTGACCCTGATCTAAACCTCCATAATCTGACACCCAATCAACACCTATTGGAAAGTAACTGCCTTTATTACACAGCATCACAAGCCACCACTATCCTAAACAATGCTAAAAGTCTATCAGTACTTAACTACAACATCAGGTCATTAAGCAAACACTGTGATGACCTCCTGGCACTCCTTGAATCACTAAAGACACCCTTCTCCTGCATTATTCTTACTGAGACATGGCTTAAGCAGGACACAATAGATATCTACCCTCTACCAGGATACACAGCAATTCACAACTGCAGACCAAACCAAGTTGTGGGTGGTATTGCAATCTATTACTCTAACCAGTTATCTTGTATTAGCACCACTTGCTTTAGTGGTGAATATGGGGAATACATTTTTGCTAATTTTACTGTAAAAAACCTTAAGACACCTATAACAATCGGTGCCACTTACTGGATACCTCGCACAAACATCCCAAATTTCAGTGAGAATTAAAGTCACTAATAACAAACAGACAAATGAATAAGCACCACCTTCTCTTAGCTGGAGACTTCAACATCAACCTTGGCATACTAGATAATCAGCCTGTAACTGATTTCATCAACAATATGAACAACACACTTCTCATACCAACAATAACTAAACCAACCAGGCTTACTGAGACAAGTGCAACCATAATAGACCACATATGGACCAATATACTAGCCCCCCTTAAATCAGGGATAATCACAGATAGCACTACAGACCACTACCCTACCTTCCTCCTGACAAACATTAGTAAACCACCACTTGAATACAACAGTCTCATTTAGACTCCATGACGAGGCCTCAGTAAGGAAGTTCACAGCTGACCTAGAGACTGTTGACTGGCCTACAGAATTCTCCAAGGCCAATGGTACTGATGACTGGACAGACATTTTTCTTAAATTACTTAGACTATACAACAAACATTGTCGTGTGCAAGAATGGTATATAATACCGACAAGATGAAATTAAGACACATGTGCAACATCTGGGTATCTTTATTGTAGACGTTTCGCCATCCAGTGGCTTTATCAATACAAATTCTAGGACATAACTTGAAGACAGTAGGACTATGTACAGAAGATGAGGTAATCAGTCCCTCAACCTTGGAGTAGGTGCGAAGAGCACCGTGCGAAGAGCACCTTGGAGTAGGTGCTCTTCGCACCTACTCCAAGGTTGAGGGACTGATTACCTCATCTTCTGTACATAGTCCTACTGTCTTCAAGTTATGTCCTAGAATTTGTATTGATAAAGCCACTGGATGGCGAAACGTCTACAATAAAGATACCCAGATGTTGCACATGTACCAAACATTGTCCTATAAAAATGAAACAGATCACAAACAAATGGCTTGGTTGCCCATGGCTAACCAGCACCATTCTGAAATCCATTGACAAGAAACACCAATATGAAAAGCAATATAGACAGGGCTTAATACGCAAAGATATTCTTAAACACTATTCATCAGTTCTCACCAAAGTAATAAAGAAAGCCAAACAACTATAAGATAAGATAAGAGATAAGATTTTCGTTCGGATTTTTAACCCCGGAGGGTTAGCCACCCAGGATAACCCAAGAAAGTCAGTGCATCATCAAGGACTGTCTAACTTATTTCCATTGGGGTCCTTAATCTTGTCCCCCAGGATGCGACCCACACCAGTCGACTAACACCCAGGTACCTATTTGCTGCTAGGTGAACAGGACAATAGGTGTAAGGAAACGTGTCGAAATGTTTCCGCCCGCCGGGAATCGAACCCGGGCCGTCCGTGTGTGAAGCGGAAGCTTTAGCCACCAGGCCACCGGGCCACTCCAGTAGATTCACAGACACTAGAGGAGATATAAAAAGACCTGGAAAACACTCTCTCAGATTCTAGGGACCCACAAACTGAGAAAAACCAAGAATATTGTCCTAACTAAACCTAATGAAACACCACTACATCCCACTTACACAGCTAACAAGATAAATGACTTCTTCTCAACCATAGGATCTAATCTCGCCAATAAAATCCCACATACCAAGCCCATGCCGGGACTACCTAGATGGGAATTTCCCAAATTCCTTCTATCTTGCACCAACTGAGCCCACGGAAGTCACCGAGATTATAAAGTCACTTAAAATAACTCAGGGAATCTGTCTCATGTCCCACCATTACTGTAAAAAGCGAGCGGCCCATGTCCTTTCACATGCTATTTCATTACTTTTTAACAAGTCACTAAAAACTAGCACCTTCCCGAAACTACTCGAGATGGCAAGGTTACACCAATACATAAAGGTGGTGACCCTACAGACTTAAACAACTATAGGCCCAAAATCAAAAATTACCATTGCTATCCAAAATCTTTTAGAAACTCGTGCACAGGAGACTATATTCATTATAATGGCACAAAACATAATCAACCCCTGCCAATTTGGATTCAGGAAAAATAAAAGCACTAATGATGGGAATCATAAAAATGCTAGATCTGCTTTACCCCAGCATTGGGGAAAAAAAGGAATATCCACTAGAAATTTTTTTTTGACCTAAGAAAAGCTTTTGACACAGTAGACCACGACATCCTACTCCACAAACTTGATCATTTACGGTATAAGAGGCATGCGCTTGTTATTTCAAATCTTACCTTACTAAATAGGTTCAGTATGTTTACCATTAACCCTTTGAGGGTCGACAGGCCCTCTCCGAGACTCGTTCTCAGGGTTCGGCCAAATTTAAAAAAAAAAAAAATTCTTATGAAAAGATAGAGAATCTTTCCCCATCATTAAAGACACCAAAAATTGAAATTTTGAAAAACTTACGGAATTAAAGTTCTCGCGAAGTTAGCGGTCTCAGCGAAAGTTTACGGATCGGCGATTTTGCCCACTTTGAGCCCCATTTTCTGCCAGTTCCACTGTACTAGTTGACAAAAAATGAATATTTTGCTAGAACTTTCCCTTTTTTCTATTGAATGAGTGCAAGAAACCAACCATTTACTAATTTCAACTATCCAGTACAGTGGTCAGAATTTAGCAATTTTGCCAATTTCACACAAATTTCAAAAGACCAATTTCCGAATGGGTCCAGAACAAACAAGAAATACATTCCCGGCACTAAAATGACATTTCCTCTGTTCATTAGTCACGTCTCAAGGCCCCTTACATTCTTTTGCTTTCCACTTTGAATTTTTATTCTCACAAAAATATAGAAGATTTACTGTTATGCAGACTACTGCATTAGTGTAAAAAAATGGTATGAATCATATTGGTGCACTTGCAAAAGAATAATTAGACTCACCAGTTGACGTGTATTGGACGCTTTGGCATATTTGTTTACTTTTGAACTTTGGTAAAATCGAACATTTCTGCTACTTTGAGCTCAATTTCAAGGTACTTTTCATTGTAAAACCAGTCAAAATCAACTCAATTCATGATATGCCTTCCATTCTATAAAATGAGACCAAGAAAATCTAGAATACAAAAAATAAATAACTATTACGAAAATACAGTGCCAAAGTCGCTGTTTTTATTCCAAAAAAACGGTCAAGTTTTTTTTTTTTTTTTTTTTTCTCATATGCACTGTGTACTGCAGGATTTTTTTATACCGATGCACACTGACCACATAGGCCCATTCTTTCATATGAGGCCCTAACCCAGCTTTCCCCTCCCCACTAGATTTGGAGGGGCTGAATTTTAGGCCAGTTTATTAGTACGTCAAAACCCTGGTTCGTAAGCCGTAATAGTATGTCCAAAACCACCTCAAGGGTTAAAAGACACAGCATCAACAACACGGCCACTTGATACTGAGTTCCACAGGTGAAGTGTCCTTGGTCCCCTGCTCATGCCTCTATATATCAGTGATCTTTTCCAAACTTATCTCAAACACCTGACACCCATTCTCTTTGCTGACGACAACGCTTATGTCATCCTCCACCCAATTCTTGCCACCCTCAACACCATTGTTAACGAGGAGCTGATCAAAATATCGACTTGGATGACGCCAATAAACTTACACTTATCACTGACAAAACCTACTATTAATGGTTTGGTAGCAGAGCAGGAGAGCACAATTAACATTAAGATCGACAACACTCATAATTTACCATGACAAAATGAGGGCAAATTCTTAGGCCTATAACCTACCTTGACAACAACCTGAATATTTCAGCACCCATATCCAACACATACCAAAAAAGTAACCAAAAACGGTTGGGGATCCCCCCTCTCCCAAGATCGATACACGTGCTTAAAAATGTCCCTTCTCACACTATAACCACTCACTTATTTACCATACCTCACCTATGCTATTTTGTGCTTGGGTATCAACTGGCAGCAACCAACCTAAATGCCAATAATAACCCCACAAAAAGCTGCGGTAAGAATAATCACTAAATCCCCATCCCTGGCAACACCCCCCCCCCCCACTCTTCAAGATCTAAACTTACCTAACTTCCCTGTTCAGTACATCCGCACTTACTACTGTGCAAATCTACATCTACAGGACCTTAAACTCAATATCAACCTTGACCTAAAACGCTTTCTTGATAGTTAGTGACAGAACCCACAGGCATAACACCAGACATCAAACATCCTCTACGGACATTCCCCGTGTCCCCGACTAAAACCTTTAAACAAAAATTCAATGTATGTCAAGGCACCTAAAATCTGGAACACCCTACCTGAGAACTCTAGAACTGCAGACACCTTCATCACCTTCAAATACACCATTAAAAAACATATTATCTCCTGATACACCCCTCAACCTAACTACACGAATACCTGGTGGTTCACACTTACACCTCACTCACCATTTGGACCATTAAACCGAAATATTAATCTCCAATCTTAAAATAATAATCCTGTGATACTCCAATAACTGAAACTATGTACTTGTGCCTAAACAAAAGCATTCAACATTGCTAAACTTTCACGAACTAGTAATTAAGTCACTTAGCCATAATACCAACTTACCTCATAATTTGTAATATAATTTTAAAATTAAGAATTAAACTAAGTCTGCCCGAAATGCCTAGCCATGCTAGGCGTTCTAGTGGTACACTCTGTAATCATTATTTTACTACATGTTGGTTTGCGTGCAGCCAGCAGCAACAGCCTGGTTGATCAGGCGCTGATCCACCAGGAGGCCTGGTCACAGACCGGGCCGCGGGGGCGTTGACCCCCGAAACTCTCTCCAGGTAAACTCCAGGTAAACAATAACCAAATTCTGTAAACTCAGCATTGTAATCCTTATAGAGATAAAACTTTGAATTTGAATTGACTTGATATTGAATTAATCTCGTTAAAAATCTGTTAATGTAAATTGTAAGAACGTAATAGGACTTTATTTTTGTATGAAAAGATTTTTTAACATGTTCCTATATATGCTGAATCCTTATTCTCCATCCACAGCTATACTGAGTAACAACGAGCAGCCAGCAATGTCTCCAGACTCTCAGATATCCCAATCTTTAAGAAGATATCTGTGGGAGTGTCTTGTCACTACCTCATACTATTATATTATTATTTACCAATAAGTCATTACCAGATGAATCCGGATTTGAATGTCTTGGTACTAAATTCTGTTTTTAAAAAATCTTGCACATGAAAAATAATTCACCAATTAACTGTTTTAAGATATTATTCTGAAATCTCTTAATGAGTTATTGCTGAGATAAGTAAAAATCACCTTAAAACGACTAAAAGAAAATTAACAACATGCACAGAGTTCATTAAAGAGAACTTTATGTGTTCATGAGACCTAGGAGGTAAACCACATCATATTCCATTATCATTATTCTGGTAAACTTATCATAATTTGTCCGTATGACACTCCTAGGTCTGGTGCTTCATTTTGAATTATTAGTAATAATATATAAATTCAAATTATTATTATCCCAAGTATAAATATATCTTAAATCATTATTATTACTCCAGTCAGGAGAGATCATACTGCACCATAGAGGAATTAAAGTTAACAAGTTTGAAGCAAAGGAATGGGAGTTAGGCTAATCCTTGGAGCAAGAGGCCCTCTTGGCATCAAGGAACCTCCCTATTCAGTTGTCAGTAAGTGTGAATGTTTTAGCAATAAAAGAAGTGCATTTGAATAATAACACATAATGGGTCGGTACAGGAGAGAAGTCGTAACCAGTGCTCCGACTGTGAAATGTTTTTACCATAAAAAGTATTCTTGTACGTCACAAAAAAAATTCATACAGGAGAGAAAAACCTTACCAATGTAACTGAATGTTTTGAATATGCTTTAAGCAAAAAAGTAATCTTGCAGAACATGAGAAAAATTCATACAGGAGAGAAGCCTTACAGTGTCAAATGTCTGAAAGTGTTTAGCCACAAAAGTAATCTTTGTAAACAAGGAAACCATGCAGGAGTCAAAAGCCTTAATCCAGTATTATAGTTGTTTAAAAATGCTTTAGCATAAAAAAGTGCAAGTCTTGTACGTCATGAAAAAATTCATTCATAACAGAACCTTATCAGTGTTTTCTAGTGTCTAAATGCTTTATGGTGGGCCAAAAAAGTAATCCTTGCAATGCATGAGAAAATTCACACAGGAGAGAAAACCATATCATGTTCAGAATGTCGAAGTGGGTTTTAACAATAAAAGTGTATCTTGTAAAACATGAGAAAATTCATACAGGAAAGAAATCTAATCAGTGCTCAGAATGTTTGAAGTGTTTTTTATCACAATAAAAAAGCCATCTGTAATACAACATGGAGTTCATACAGAAGGAACCTTTTCAGTGTTTTGGATGCCTCATAATGTTTTCACTATGTTGCCAAAAATGTAAAAAAATTTCTTGTCAGAACATGAGAAGATTCATACGGGGAGAAACCGTTTCAATGTTCTGAGTGTTTGAAATATTTTAGGATGAAAATAGTGGATCTTGAAATACACACAAAAATTCTTCAAGAGAGAAATCATATCAGTGTTCAGAGTGTCTTGGAAAGTTATAAGAAAAAATAATCTTGTACAACATTGAAGAGTTCATACAAAACAATAAACCATATAAGCGTTCATAGTCTTAGAAGTGTTTCACCTTCAAGTTTATTATTAAAAACTCATAAAAGTTCATATAGAGAAAAACCTATCAATGTTCAGTTATTAAACAAATGGTCTTGTAGCACTGACACTCATGCAGGGTGTAAACTAACATCTATGTTCCAGAAGTAAATGTTTTAAGACAAAAGAGATTCATGAGATCACAAAACTATGTTATACAGGAGAGAAGTCATAAAAACACTTTTCAAAAGACCAAAATAAGAGTTCTATGGTTGGGTCTGACTACACACAGACTCATATACCTGTTAACGGCCCTTTCAGGTCCATCCCAGTAGATCTAATGGCCTGGAAAGCCAGGGTTTCAAGAGCTGTGGATCTACGCCAAAATTCTAGTGGCTCAAATCTGAAGTGAGAATGCTGGTATGCCTACATCTAAGTAGAGTGTGTATGCGTGGTCAGTGTACACAGTAAACAAAAAAAATCAAGGTCCACCCCTGCTTGCGATATGGAGTGTTTTTAACGTTAGCTCACTGATCCTTGAAGGGGGATCAGTTGCTAGGTTGGCCATTGTCTAGGGAAGAACTCCATAGCAACAAGGGGTTTTAGTGCTGAATTTGGGGTTTTTAAAAGCACTTTCATTGTTAACCTTCTTTCTGTAGGATGGCCAAAACTAAAATAAAATCTGTGTTTTTAATAAAAATAAAAATTAACAAGATCTTCATATATCTATGAATATATTTTAATTAAAATAGAGCATAAAAATTATTTTTTCCTTTACACAAAAAGGTACTTTTATATTTTTTTTTTTTTTTTATTATACACTGGCCAATTCCACCAAGGAGGGGTGGCCAAAAAAGAAAAATTTTCCCATCATTCACTCCATCACTGTTTTGCCAGAAGGGGTTTTACCTACAGTTTTTAAACTGCACTTTAAACACCCCCCCTTCAGAGTGCACGCACTGTATTCCATCTCCGGGATTCAAGTCCGGCTGCGGTTTCCCTGAACCCCTTCAAAAATGTTATTTTTCTCACCTCCAACAGAGTCAAGTATAAAAACCATTTGTCCCTCCATTCACTTATCAAAATGTTCCCCCGCATGCCTGCTGGGAAGCCAAACCCCCCCGCACACAAAACCCCTTTAAACCCCCCTCTCCAACCTTTCCCAGGGCCCACCCCTAACCCCCCCTTCGTTCCACTAAGACTGATACCTCTGAAATTTCTGTTTCGCTCCATTCTCTCTACTGTCCCCCAACCACCTCAACAACCCCTTCCCCACCCCTGGACAACATTTTGGTATCCCGCACCTCCTCCTAACTTCCAAACAAGAATTTCTGCTTATATTCACACCCAAAAAATTGCCCAACATGCACTCCACTGCCTCCCGCCCTTTTCCTCGCTGCAACTTCATCACCCCCGCTTCACACCCTATAAGAGCGTTGGTAAAAATATACTCTCATGCATTTCCCCCTTTGCCTCCAAGGACAAAGTTCTTTTTCTCCCAGCTCCTAAGTGCACCACCCCCTTTTCCCCTCAATTCTATGATTTACCCATCTTTTTAGACCCATCCGACACATCCACTCCCAAAAATCTGAAAACATTCATTTCCCCCATACTCTCTCCCTCCAAATTGTATTCAATCTTTCATCCCTAATCTTTTTTTTATCCTTTAACCTTACTCTTTTGTATCACCTTTAATTTTTTTCTTTTGCCCCACCCCACCCAAAAATTTTTCCACCCAACCCCCGGAATTCTCTTCAAATTCCCAAGAGCCAGTGTATCGCAAAGGCACTTGACAATCCCCCTTTGTGTGTGATTTTTATCTTTTAACTCCACGCTCTGCCAAGACCCTCGCATTTACTTCTCTTACAACCCCATTATAAATATATTAAACAACCACGGGTGACATCACCCATTTTTGTCTAAGGCCTATTTTTTAGGGGGAAAAAATTTCCCTCTTTCCAAAATTTAATTGAGCCCCCAAAATCCTCGTAAAAACTCTTCACTGCTTTCAGTAACCTACCTCCTACACCAACATTGCGCATCTGCCATTTTTGCCCCCTATCCACCCGTAAAACCCTTTTCCAAATCCATAAATCCCACAAAACCTCTTTCCCTTAAAACTAAATACTGTTCACTTATATGTTTTATTTTTAAAAACCCGGGTCCACCACCCCCTCCCTTTCCCTAAAGCCTCCTTGTTCACGCTATCCTATTCTCCGTCTTACTCTTAATTTTTCAATAATAAAACAACACTTTAGGGGAACTCCCAAATTTCCCCCTAAATTTTTGCACTCTCTTTTATCCCCTTTTCCCTTTTTACAAAGGAACATGCAGCTCTCTGCCAATCCCTAGGTACCTTACCCTCTTCCATACATTTATTTAAAAAATTGACCAACCATCCAAAAAATATCCCCACCTGTTTTTTAAAATTTCTATCTTTATCCCATCAACCCGCTGCCTTACCCCCCCTTTCATTTTACCTACGCCTCAAGAACTTTTCCCCCAAAACCCCAAATGGGTCTTTTTCCCCACTCCCACAAGATGTTATTTTCCTTGTCCATAAAGAAATTTACAGCTTTCCTTCTTCTCAACTTTAAAATTTTCCCCAAAATATTTCCCTCCATCTTCCCAAACCTCTAACTCTCCCCATTTATAACTCTCCTCTCCTTTTTTTAACTGACAAATCCATTTGTTTTTCTGGGGGTTTTTCCCTTAATTTGTTAATCTCACCCCAAAATTTTTTCTTATTTTCAAAAAAATTTGTTGAAAACATCTCCCCACTCCCTTGGGGTTTGCTCTTTTTTTTTACATTGCTTCACCACTCTTTTAAACCCCTCTCTCTTTTTCTCCATATACTCTTCCCCCCCTTTTGAAATCACTTCTACTTTGTAAAAACTTCCTTTATGCTAACTTTTTCCCCCCCCTTACTACTCTCTTTACTTTCATCATTCCCCCAATCGCCCCTCCCCCCTTTCCCGAAACCCATTTTCCCCCTTAAAAAACAAACTTCTGCTAAACCCACTCTAACACAAAAATTTTTAAACCTACCCCATACCTCTCGACCCCATTGCCTATGCTCCCCTTAGCCCATCTTTTCCCCAATGGGCTGTTTTTTATCTAACCCTAACTGCCCCCCCTCTTTTATTTTTATAAACCTTCACCTCTCTTTTTTCCCTTATCCCTTTCTTTTCCCTCCTTGTTCCCATCCCCTTTTTACTCCCCCAGTGTAGCTACAACTAGAAATGATCTGATATACCCCTGTGGCCCCCAAAAACCCTGTACACCCTGAAGTCTATTCAACAGTCTTTTTTTCAAACCAATACATAATCCAACAAACTACTGTCTTTTTCCCCCAAATTTCCATATCTTGTATACTTATTTATCCTTTTTTTCCCTTAAAAAATATGATTCCCTTTATAACAAACCCCTTCATACAAAGTTCAATAAAAGGGGCCCTCCCATTATCATTTACACCTGCCACCCCAAACTTACCTTACCAAAAACCCCTCTCAAAAATTTTCCCTCGTACTTTTGGGCATTCAGGTCCCCTACCACAATTACTCTCTCATTTGGGGTTTCAAAGGCTCCTATACATTCATTTAAAACACCCCCCAAAATTTCTCCCCTCTCCCTCTGAATTCCTCTCTTTTTCCAGGTGAAATACACGCTTTTTATGCCCCCCTTTTCCTCGCACCCCCAACCCCTTTAAATTTTAAAACCCCACAAAATTTCTTAAATTTTAACAAAATTCATTTTTCCCCTTTTCCCCTTCCAAAACTAAAATTCAACTTTCCCTTTTTCCCCCTTCCCTTTTGGCTCTAATCTCTCAGATACCCCCAAGTTTAATCCCATTTATTTCCCCCCCCAAAACCTCCCCTCCCCCCTTCAGTTTTGGTTTGGGTTTAGGGCCAGGCATCCAATTTCCTTTTCATTAAAGCTCAGCAATCATCGTTTTCTTGTCATCCCGCACAAACATCCCGAAACATTTAAGCACCCCAGTTTTAAAAAGGGTTTTTTCTCCTTCTTTTTTTATAAATGTCTACGGGAAAAGGGGGTTTACTACCCCTTGCTCCCGGCATTTTGGGTCGCCCAAACGAAAACGCATGGTTACGGAGGAAAATTATTTTCCCCCCTTCCCCATGGGCAACGAAGAAAAAAAGAAAACAAGAGCTATTTAGAAAAAAAGGGGAAAAACCTAGATGTATGTATGTATGTAAAGTTTTTTATGTAAGTATTATATAATTTAAAATTATATATATAAAATATAATATATATATATATAAATATAAATATATATATATATATATATATTCATTTATTAAAATATACATATATTTTACATAAAAATATATATTAATATATATATAAAATATATATATTTTATAAAATAAAATATTTTAATTTTTAATATATATATATATATATAATTTTATATATATATATTTAAAATATAATATATAATAGGGATGTGCGGCCCGTGAAGTTGGGGGACCAAAGTGTAATAAAGGGGTACCAAAATATCCCCCCGTTTTCTAGCGTGTTTATAGACAAAAAAAAGAAACCAAACAATCCCCACCATCAAACAAAACAGGTTTCAGCTTTCGTTTTCACAGTCATCTGGCAAAGGGGGGGCGGTAGTACTTCCCTGGGTGGTTTTCTTTTTAAACCCAAACCCACTACCATAAAAAGAAAACTTAAACTTTTCTTTAAAACCTTTTCCATCAGTTCCCAAATATCCCTTGATTTAACCCCAAAACACAACACTACTGTTTATATACAAAAAATTTTAAACATGAGCAAAATAGAGGGGAAATAAATTGGCTATTAAATATTTAAAAATTTTTAAATTTAAAAAAGCAATCTTTATATAAAAAAATCTCTAATTTTGTCATATTCAAACTTATTACATGCATCTTCCAAAAGGGTATTTTTTACTTTAAAATTTTTCCCTTTAAAAAAAAAATTTTTTTTTTCAAAATGGGGTTTTTTTACTAACAGTTCAGCTTTTTAGCTGGGTTAAAAAACATCTCCCATCTTTTTATCCCCAAATATTTGTGAGTTCAGTACTTAAACTGTATTTGACAAAATATTTTCTTGAAAATATCTAAATTTAAGTGGTAAAAAATTTTTCCTACCAAGTTGAACTAAACATTCAAACTATCTACCACAATGTAGATACCAGCTCCCAAAGTAGGGGAACGGCAGAAGACCTGAGCTTTTCTTGTCCCAGTTTTGCCAATTCCGAGTCCCCCTTTACCAAAACTTTCAGACACGGTTTTCCTGGGCCCACAAAACAGCTGCACTTCCATCTGGAACACTAAGGGGAGTGAGGGCCCGCCGCAGGGGCTCATGACACAGCTCCAAGACTGGAAGAGATGCTAAGAGAAGCGGTAGTAGAGCCTCTGAAGACTACGCAAAAATCGTCGATGATGAGGGCGACCACCCTATTCCGGTGTCCGAAAACCAGCGCAATGCTCAAGTAGGACTTCACAGAATGATGGGAGGGGTCTTGTTCAGTGATACTCACTGAGGTGTATCACCCCGCATGGAATTACATGGAATTACCCAGACAACTGTAATCAAGTCTCTATCCCAGACTTCCGCTTGGCCGATTTCAGGGCAACTGAAAATTACCTCGGGGGGAAAATTGGGATGACCTGACTAAGGGTCAGGTTGGTGGTGTTGGTTGCCAATATGATATTTTTCATAGCATAGCCCTAGCTGCCCAGAAAAACTTTTGCTCAGAGTAGGAAAATTAGATCTAACAAAAATGATCCCAAATGGATGAACAATAATTAGAACATTTCAATGGTCAAAAGTGAGGCATATATAGGCATATCAAAGAGAGGGGAAGGGGCAGTTAAGAAATAAAATATATTCAGTTAAAGAGAGAGATAAAAAAGGAATAAGAAAAGCAAAAAGGGATTAAAAGGCTAAGGGCCCAAGGGATTCGAGGACTAAAACCCCTAAGGGTCTTTCAGGTATGCAGAAGTAAGATTAGGGACAAGATAGGCCCACTTAAGAGTAACTCTAGTCAGATCACTGACAGCAATAAGGAAATGTGTGAAATTTTTTAAAAACTTACTTCCTCTCAGTTTTTACTCAGGAAGATACTAGCGATATTCCAGAAATAATAAATTAGTAAAGCAGGGTGATAAACTATGCATGATTGTGGTAACTAGTGACGTGGGCCCCCAGACAAATAGAGAAATTAAAAACCTAACAAAACCCCAGCCCTGATTTAATTGTTTGCAAGGGTTTTAAAGGAATGTAAGAGGAACTTAGCAAACCTTTGGCTAATCTTTTTAACATATCACTACAAACTGGCATAGTGCCAGATAAGTGGGAAAATAGCAAATATAATACCTATTTACAAGGCAGGTGACAGGTCCTTAGCTTCGAACTATAGACCAATAAGCCTACTTCCTAAGGGAAAATTTTGGGAATAAAATTGCCAAGGCAATTCGTACCATCTGAAAGGCATAAATTGTTTAATGAATCTCAACAAATTTTAAAAAGGGGGAAATTCTTCTTAAAAATTTTAAAAACTTTTTTTCATAAGGTTTTTGAGGAGGTAGATCATGTTTGATTAAGATTTTGTGTAATGGACTTAAAAAGGGTTTTTCGATAGTTCCACATGAGAGGCTAGAGGAAATTAAGGAAAATGGAATAGGAGGAAAAATTTTTTTCCTGGGTGGGGAACAGGGTTCACAAATAAGGCGGAGTTTGCAGAAATGGGGAGAAATCAATGGGGGCACGTCCAGTCGTTTTCCCCCGGGTCGTGTTGGGCCCCCCCTTGTTGTTCACCATTTACTAAACACATAGATGAGGGAATATGCTAAGGAAATTTGCTGAGACACCAAAATAGGCTGCCCAATTCATTCTAATGGGGAACATTAGAGCACTAGGATGATTTGAATAATTGATGCATGGTCGGAGAAGGGGGCAGATGCAGTTTAATATAGACATATGAAAATTTTAAATTTTGGAAAGGATAAAAACCAGCCACATATAACTAAAAAATGTAGTCTTAATATTACTGATTGCAAAAAGAATTTAGGAGTTCGGGTTTAAAATTTCCTGAAACCAAAAAAACAGGCATAAGCGTTCGCAAAAAAGTTAACAGAATCCTGGGTTTAATCAAGAAGCATAAATAATAATAGAAATCCTCAGGCTGTTCTTCAATTTAATATCCTTGGGTTTGGCCCATTTAGAATTTTGCTGCAGAGTTTGGTACCATATTTTCAGAATGGATTTTTAAAGCACTGGAAAACGTACGAGGGGATGACAAAATTGATCCCATTAAGAAAAACTTCCTATGAAGAAGGGGGGGGGCCTTGAATCTGCACTCTCTAGAAAGGTGAAGAATTTGAGGATATATATTGAGGTGTATAAATGGAAAACAGGAAAAAATAAAAGGGGTGTAAAAAGCTGCTAAAAATATTAGCCTAAACAGGGCTTGCAGCAAAGGTTTGAAGTGGAAAAATTCAAATTCAGGAAGGATATAGGAAAGCACTGGTTTGGTAATAGAGTTGTGGATGAGTGGAACAAACTCCCGAGTACCGTTGTAGAAGCTAAGTTTGTTGTGTAATTTTAAGAATAGATTAGAAAAAAATACATGAGTGGGTGTGGTGGGGTTGTGTGTTGGACTTGACTAGCTGGTGCTATCGGGGTCAATGCTGTGGTCCTTCTTTAAGTGGAAGTGACCTGACTGGGTGGGCCATTGGTCTAAGCTGGGGTTTGACATGGACCTGCCCTGTATGGGCCAGTAGGCCTGCTACAATGTTCCTTCTTTCTTATGTTCTTATGCTGGTCCACAGATGAGTAAGACACCACTGTGTATGACACCTTCTTTCAAAGACTTTCACAGACTGCAGCAGTTCTAGAAATATGTCCAGTGCCTGTACACATGTAAATGTGTATTGATAAAGCCACTGGATGGCGAAACGTCTACAATAAAGATACCCAGATGTTGCACATGTGTCTTACTCTCATCTGTATAAACTTTGGTAATTGATACCAGCAAATTGGTTTAAAATGACAAGTGATCAAAAAGGGGGGAATATTAGAAAACGTCTCGGCCCTAGGACCTTGATCAAGGTCCCACGACCTAGTGATTACTCACATCTTTTTAAACCAAAAGCCTGCATTTTGAAAGGAATGTTATGATGTCATGAAGTTCCTCTCGTCAGCATGGGTGCTTGGTGGCTATATTCAGTGTCTGAAATATTTTAGATTAAAGGTTCTCTTGCAAGACATACACAAGTTCATATAGAAAAGAAACCTCAGTATTTCGTCTGAAATACTAGTAAAAGGTGTAATTGTAGAAACAAACAGAAGTTAAACCATACAGTAACTTCAGACTAAGGGCAGGACGCTACAAAAAATTTTTTAGATACCAATTTTAATACCAGTTTTTGGCAAATACGAATACTTTTCCCATTTTTTTCTTTTAATTATAATGACTACGTTCAATATACAGTTTGAACCCCGGTTGTTGTCTTTAATCCATTCTAGAAGTGGCCCCAAAATGATTTGTCAAAAACTGAAGTAACATTTCCCATTAGATATAATGTAAATCCAATTAATCCGTTTCCCGATACCCAAAAATATTAACAAAAATACATTTTATAGAGAATAACTACAGTTTTACATACAGAAAAGCAATGAAAAAAATTTTAAAAACATAATAAAATGGAAATGAACTTTAATTCCTTTTCCTTTATGAAGACTCTTGTTGGCGTAGGAAGACACGAGGAGGGGAGAGGAGGAGAGGTTATCTCGCCCCCACACTCCCACCCTTACCACAACCCTCCCCCACTACACCTCTACCCAATCATTCCCACCCTCTCCAAAATCACTCACCCTTACCACAATCACTCCCCATTCCACTCTCCCACAATCTTCCCCCTTAACAATCACTACCCCCCTTACCAACACTCCCACCACATCACACTCTACCACAACTTTACCACCCTCTACCACAATCACTACCCCCTCTCCCAATCACACCACCCTCATCACAAACTACACCCTCTACCCCCATCACTCCCCCCCTCTACACCTCCCACCCCCCTTGAGTAACAAAACAGACCGAGTCAAAAAACTATGGGGGCCCCGAGCCCCCGGTGGTGGAAATTTTGGTACAGACGTTTTCCAAGCAGATGTACGAAAGGGAAAATTTCGGAGAAAAGGGGTCAAAAATGAATTGTATGAAAACCGCCCCAGACGAAAACCCGGGGTTTCCTGTATAAAGGAAAAACTTACTCCCCTAGGATATTAAATAACACGGAGGTTAAATATTAAAAAAAAACTTAATTTCTCTGGTTTATTTGTCTTCATCATTACATATTGGCCTGTTTGTTAGTTACTATTGTCAAGATACTTGTCAAAGTGTGTGGTACTCCTAATTGGGGTTTCGGGGGTCAGACTTATCCTGGCCCTGTTATGTACTCTTCTGGGTGTGTTGAGTAACCCTCAGGGGTTAATTTATTTTTTTTAAGGGATTTAAGTACACGTAATAAGTGGGACCGTTTTTAACAGATTTTAAATTTGGCAGATTCGGTTATAGCATCCCGAGAATTACGCACATTTTATTCAGCACTTAAAAAATTTAAATTTAACAGGTTCAGTTTGCGGGGGGGAAAAAATTTGATGTGGGGTGCCTGGGGGAGGCTGGGGGTTACCCCTCTTTCTTTTGTTATGCCAAATTTATTTTTTTTATTTAAAAATAAAGGGGGGAAGCGCTAAACCCGGAGATTATACAGCGCCTGGGGGGGGGATGGGGAAAGGCTTTCAGGTTAATGGGGAACTGGGCACAGACCCAATTCCCTAAATCAAGACCCCCCTCACCAACATCAAGGAATTTCCTTGGGGGGTCTTATGACCAGAGTTTTGGGTTTTGGGGGAAGGAAGAAGGAGGGGTTGGAGAAAAATATTAAAAAAGGGGTGGGGGGGGGAGAAGGGGGGTAGGATATAAAAGGTAAGTGGCCCAACCCTTTTGGGTGAAATTTTAAAAAGTGATGTGAAATGATAAGATATTTTTTAAAGGAGTATAATACTAACCCATCAGATCACATAGATATAACAGATTATAAGTACTGACCTGTTGTATTTAAATTTTACAAAATTGCAGTTGCTTTTTTTTTTTTTTTTTTTTTGCGATTGCCAAAAAATATTTATGCATAATGAGGCAATAATTTTCGGCCAGATTATAGAATTTCGGACAATGGCTTCTTAGGCGGGGTCCCCGCCATGTAAATGCATAATTTTTACATTGATTGTTTAATTGTTTTACATTCTAATAGGTTAGTATGTCACCATTAAAAACACGAACGCAACCCGGCCCCCTTGATACTGGGTTCCCCAGGGGAATGTCCTTGGTCCCCTGTCTTCCCCTATGCATCAATGACCTTCCAAAGTATCCAACACCTGAAAAACCCTTCTTTTGCTGACGACAGACTTAGTCATCTCCACCCAAACCCACCCTCAACACCATTTTGAAAGAGGGGTGATCAAAAATTTTGACTTGGATGACGCCAATAAAATTTCGCTTAACCTGACAAAAAACCTACTTATTTGTTTGGTTTCGAACAGGAGATGCACAAATTAACATTAAATTGACAACCTTAATTTCCAGAAATAATGGGGGCAAATTTCCTGCTTATACCCTTTACAACAAAACCCGAATTTCGCACTCAAACCAGCAATAACCAAAAAAGTACCAAAAAAGGGGGTCCTCCCAAGAACGTACATGTGCCGCAAAATGCCCTTCTCCACTATACCACTCACTTATTTACCATACCTACCTTGCTTTGTGCTTGGGGGTCAACTGGCAAAACCTAAAACCAACAAAAACCAACCCCAAAAAGCTGGTAAGAATAATCACTAAATCCCATCCCCGGCAACCCAACCCCCCACTTTCATAGACCCAAAAATTACCCTGTTCAGTCTCCACACTTTCTACTGTGCTCTACATCTACGGGCCTTAAACTCTAAAACAACCCCTTTACCCAAAACGCTTCTTTATAGTTGTGACAGAACCCCCAGGGATAACACCAGACACAAACTCTCTACGAATTCCCCCTGTCGACAAACCCTTTTCAAAAAATTTAATTATGTCAAAGGCCCTAAAATCTGGAATACCCTACCTGAGAAAATTTAAAATGCGACACATTCATCACCTTCAAAACTACCTTAGAAAAAAATCTTATCTCCCTGATACCCCTCAACTAACTAACGAATACCCCCTGGTTTCAACTTACACTCATCACTCTTTGACATAAACAGAAAAAATTAATCTCATCTTAAAATAAGAATCCTGTGTACTCCAATACTGAAACATGTTCGTGCCAAAACAAAAAAATTCACATTGCTAAACTCACAAAATAGTATTTAGTCACTAGCCAAATACAACTTACCTCAAAAATTTAAAATTTTACAATTAAGAATAAAATAAATCTGCCCCAAATGCCTACCATTAAGCGTTTAGTGGTACATCGTAAACACATTTTTACTACATTAACCCACACATAACCAAATTTCTGTAAACTCAGATTGTAAACCTTATAGAGAATAAACTTTGAATTTTGAATTTTTTAAAGATGTCTCCCTAATTGGGGGCGTGATTTTTAGTAACATAAAAGGGGTTCTGGGTTACCCAATCTTTTTTTCAGGGGGGTTTGCTCAAAACATGGGCGAGGTAATCATCTTTTGGATAAAACGACGGCCCCCTTGGGGGAAAGTATTCTTTGAGCCCTGTGAGGAGGAGTATTGATTAATAACCCGTGGTATTTCCCACTTGTATAGGAGTTCTTATCTGGCATGATTTTTCTTGCATTTATAGAGTTGTTTCTTTTTTGGGGTGCAAGGCGTAATTTGGGGGTAATATCTTGTTTTTTGTGTAAAATCTGCCATTTTTAACTCTGTCTCCCCTCCGGTATTGGAAATGAAGCGAAGAGCTCTTTCTGGCCCCTTTGAAACCCGTAGCTTTTGGCCCTTTTTGTTAATGTATTGGACACAAAAGGATTCGAGTTAAGGGTTTTTTTCATTTTTTACAGAGTTTTTTGACATGTTGAGGGGCTTGATTGAATCAAAAGAGGCTAAGCCGGCTTTGGCTATGTTGACTTTTTGTTACATGAGATGTTGAGTGGAGCAGCCCGTCTATTTTTATATCCCAAAAACTTTTTAGGGTTTCTAATGGCTACAGGTTACTCTGATGGAGATACCCCCTTTTTCTTCAAATTTTTTATGAAAAAATCCCATCGTGCTAAAAAGGTTGTCGGTTAGTGTAATTCTCCTTTTTTTTCCAATTAGATGTTCACGAAATTTAATATTCATTTTTTATGACTCTCTCATACTTGTATTTTCCGTTAGGGTTGATGAGACGACATGAATAAAATCATTGCAACGTGTCCAATTGTATCATTAAAACTTGGTTAGGAAGGTCATTCAAAAAATGTTGAACGAATTGGACTGAAAAAGAACCTTTGGGGGGACCCGGGTTTTGTATAAAAGGCTTGTCGCCTTCCATGAAAGGGGGGAATGATTTTTTTTTAGTTAAGAAATTAATTTATCTGAGAAAAGCCGTTAGGTTGGTAGGTAAAATGAGTTTGTTTAAAACCAACTTTAAGCTATCAAAAGCTTTATAACATTTTGGGCGGCATTAAGGCAAGTTTTCCCTGTTTTTAAACTTGTACAGTATCAAAAATAACTTTATTGCATGTTGGTACCTCTATGTGTTCTAAACCCAAAATTGTTTTTCAGTAAAAAATGTTTAAAACCCATAAAGTAGTTCAATCTTTTTTGGAAATGACCTTCTCAAGAACTTTTTCCGTGACTTCAAGTAGAGATAAGGTTATGTTCCAGGTTGGTGGATGTCTTTATTGGGCTTTTTTTGTGGTGTGAAAAAAATGCAGAGAATTCGAGTTTGGAAGTTGGAGGGGGTGGGGGATTACCAAACGTTGTCCAGGGGCTGGGGAAGGGTTGTTGGTGGTTCGGACATGTAAGAGAATGGAGGAAACAGAATGACTTCAAGAGTGTATCGTCTGTAGTGGAAGGAAGGCGGGGTGGGGGTCGGCCTAGGAAGGGTTGGAGGGGGGGGGTTTAAAGGATTTTTTGTGTCGAGGGGCTTGGACTTCCGCAGGCAGCGTAGGTGTTTGATAGGGGTGAATGGAGACAAATGGTTTTTAATACTTGACGTGCTGTTGGAGTGGAGCAAAAAAACATTATGAAGGGATTCGGGAAACCCGGAGGCCGGACGGCCCCCTGGAGATGGGAAGTACAGTCCCTGCACTCTGAAGGAGGGGTGTTATGTTGCGTTTAAAAACTGTTAGTGTAAGCACCTTCTGGCAAGACAGTGATGGAGTGAATGATGGTGAAAGTTTTTCCTTTTCGGGCACCCTGCTTGGGGGGAATGGGCCGGTGTGATAATAAAATAAAAATAAACCAAAAAAGATCATCCTAGCAGTCTTAAAAAACCCAAACGGGAAAAAAGGGTCCTGAGGCCAAGATGGCATTAAAGATATTTACCAAAGACTGTTTACAATTTCTGGGTAGGAACTTTATTTGTTTCTTGTTATTCCAGAGAGGCCAGGGCTCTATTTCGCATTCTTCCAATAACCGGGACTCATCTCTAGTAATGTAACAGGTCTAGTAAGCGGGTGGTCAGTCGTCCACGTGAGGTCACAGAACCCTGACTGCTTTGGGGATTAGCGTGGACGGTTACAAGCATGGCTTGCTTCTGCAGTGTTTTAAAAATTGAGGTTGGAGATTTGAAGGAGGAGGTCTTGCTTCTCCAGGAGGAGATTAGGAGGCTGAAGGTCCACCTCAATGGGTCGGGAGAGATTTGGAGGTGGCTGGGGTTGGGGGAAAATGAGGCTTCTAGCAGTGAGGTGCAGTCTGTCTCTCGCTGTGAGGAGGCTGTAGGTGGGGAGGTAGCAACGGCTACCAGCAGTGAGGTGCAGCCCAGCACCTGCTACAAGTGGTGAGTGGTTCACAGTAATGGGAGGAGCATCAGAGTAAGGAAAGTTAAGAGTGAAGATCTGAAGGTAGGAAATCGCTTCTCTGTTCTTCAGGATGAATGTACTTCAGTGGCCAGTGAAGGTAAGGGTACTACTGCCCCTGCTAATGGAGGTAAGGCATTCTGTGGTTGGTGACTCTCAGGTAAGATATATTGACCGTGCTTTTTGTAATAGGAATAAGAAGATGAGAGATAGAGTGTGCTTCCTGGAGCTGGTGTTGGGGACATGTCAAAGGCGGGAAAATTTATCTTGTGGGTTTAAGGGGAACAAGCCCATTATCTGTCTCAGTCTGGTGGAAATATATTGGGAAGGGTGGAGAGAAGAGCTGTAATAAGGCAGGTCAGCTTTTGATTTCATTAAGTAAGGGAGGGACCCCCAATTCATATGTAGCATTTTTGCCTAGAAGGGGATTGGGAAATGAATGGTTTTTCTGGGGCAATGGTGTAAATTGCTGGTGACGTTTACGGCAAGGAATTTGGGGCAATCCCATTAAATGAAAAACTGGAAAAACCTTTTATGGAAAAACCTGAAAAGTTGCAAAGGATGGGATAAAATTCTCTCGGGGGTGGGGTGGTAGCACTTGCAAAAATCAAATTGAGAAGGCCATTGGTGAAATCCCTATGTTTTAAAAAATTTTTTGAAAAATAGGGTAAAGGGTGTGTGGGGGGAAAAAAGGGCAGGTTGCAACACTAGGGTTCGAAAACCAGAAAATGTAAAAAAAGGCTTTTCAGCATGAATTTATAAATAAAAAAAATGGGATCAGGTCAGAAAAACAAAGGGGGCCCGCAAAAGGGCCCAGCAAGGGACTAGCTCCCTTTAAAGGTTTACATACAAATTCCCCAAGGGTGTAAAAAAATAAAAGAAGAGCAAAGTTTTTAATTGAAGTGAGGAAAATAATTTTTTTCCCTATTAACAGGGGGACCTGGCTCAATCTAAAAGATGAGAGTTCCCCTCTGAATGTACATACAAGGCTTTTAAAATTTTTCCAAAATGAAGGGTAAAAAGGAAAAAGGGGTGGTGGAGTAGTGATGTATGTCAGAGAAAAATTTAAATTGTTGTGTTGGGACAAGATAAAAAAATCAAAAGCTTTTCAGCCACTAAAATTCTTTTTGGTTTTAAAAGTTTCTTGGGGCCCCGAAAAAAATTTAATTTTGGGTGTTTTTAAAAGGGGCCCCCAAATTTTGGGTGGGGGAGTGCATTTAAAATTTCTAGGGGGACGAAATTCCTAAGGCATTTACAAACAAAAATTGTTTTTGCAAATTGGGAGATTTTAACTATAGACAGTTTGGGAAGGGGGGAGCAATTTGACGGAATTTTGGTCAGGGACTTTTTGATATAAATCCAGGATTTTTTTTTAAAAAAACGTTTGTGACAGAGCCAACTAGGGGAAAATAACCCCTTGCCCTTGGGTTTTCTTCCCAGTAGGGAAACACTAATTAAAAACCCTTGGGGTTTAAATGTTGGTTTGGGGGGAAAGTGACACAAATACTCGTTTTAATTATTCAGGGGACCCCCCCTAAAAAATGGCAATCAAGTCTCGGGCCCCGGGACTTCCCCCTTGGCTGTTTTATAGGATAAAAAATTACTTAGGTGGGTGAAGGGAAAATTGACCTGACTAAGGGCCCGGTAGGTGGTGTTTGGTTTGCCGTTATGCGTTTTCCCGGGGAAAAAGTTTTGCGGCTCAGTAAAATTTATTTTCCAAATGGGGAAATGAATTTTTTTAAACCAATACTTCCTCCCCGTTTTTACACAGGGGGGGATACCAGCGATATTCCGGGAAATGAAAAAATTATGGGGAAACCCAGGACGATAAAACCCTGGCCCGTTGGGGGCACAATGACTTGGTCCTTAGGCAAATAGAAAAATTTTAAAACCTAACAAACCCCCAGGCCCTGATAAAACGGGATGCAAGAGTTCTAAAGGAATGAAAAGGGGAAAGTTAGAAAACCCCTTTGGCTAATCTTTTCAACATATCCCTAAAAAACTGGGGGTGCCAGATAAGGGGAAAATGGCAAATGTGTTCCCTTTATTTTCAAAGCAGGTGACGGGTTTTTAAAAGGGGTTTCAAACTATAGCCCCCAATAAGCCTAACCCCAAGTGGGAAAATTTATGGAATCTTTAATTGCCGAGGCATTTCCCGTAGCCCCCTTTAAAAAAAGAAAATTTTAATCAACAAATTCCCCCAGAGGTTTTAAAAAGGGGGGGCTTTCCTGTTTTTTACAAATTTGTTAATTTTTTTTCACTAAGGTATTTGAGAAGGTGATCATGGTATTGAATATGATTTTGTGTACTTGGACTTCGAAAGGGGGCTTTTGACGGGGCCCCAAAATCAGGATTCTGGGGAAAAATTAAGGCAAATGGAATGGGGAGAAATTTTTTCCGGGAAAGAGGCATGGTTGACAAATGGGGCAGCGGGAAAGTTTGCATAAATGGGGAGGAAATCAGGGGGGGAAAAGCGTCACAAGGGGTTTGTTCCACGGGGGGTCGGTTTTGGGGCCCCCCTGCGGTTCAAATATACAAAAAACAAACATAGGTGGGGGCCCATAAAGGAGCGACACCCGCAAGTATGCGAGGACCCAAAATGGGCCCGTCAAATTCATTTTTGGCGGGAAACATTCGAGCACTCCAAAAAAGATTTGAGTGGGACTGATGCAGTGGTGGGGAGGGGGGGCAGTTTTTTTGCATTTTTAATATAGAAAAATCCCAAAAGTACAAATGTTGGAAGGCCCAATAACCATGCCACAAAATAAACTAAAAAATTTTGTCTTAATATTAGGGGTTTGCGAAAAAGATTTAGGAGTTCTGGTTGCAGTAATCTGAAAAAAAAGACAAAAAATTTTCATAAGTGTTCGCAAAAAAGCTAATAGGGAAACCTTGGGGTTCTTTTCAAGAAAAATAAATAATAGGAGTCCCCAGGTTGTTCTTCAACCCCTATACTCCCTTTGGGGGGGGCCTTTTTTAAAATTATGCTGCCCCAGTTCTGGTCACCGTATTACAGGGAAAGGGGTATTTAAAATTTTTGGAAAGGGACAAAAGGGGGATGACAAAGTTGATCCCCTTTTTCAGGGAAAACCCTTTCCCATTTAGGATAGGGCTAGGGCCCCCCAAACTTTTACTCTCTAGAAAGGACGTAGAATTGGGGGGATTGGGGTTGAGGGGTATAAAAAGGAAAACAAAAAATAAAATGGGGGGTGAAAAAGTGTGCTGAAATATCTAGCCTAGACAGGCTCGCAGCAATGGTTTTAAGTTTTGAAAAATTCAGAAATTCCGGGGGGATATTGGAAAGTATGGTTTGGTTTAAAAGTTGTGGATGAGTGGAAAAACTCCCAAGTTCAGTTAAGAGGCCAGAAATGTTGTGTAGCTTTAAAAATAGGTTGGATAAAAAAAAATTCCCTGAGTGGGTTTGGGTGGGTGTGAGTTGGAAACCCGATTAGTTGTGCTTTCCCGGACGGTTGCCGGTTCCCCCTTTTAAATCAAGGTTTTAAAACCCGACCTGACAGGGTTTGGGTGCATTGGTTGAGCCGGTAGGAGACTGGGGCCTGCTCGCATGGGCCAGTTTCCCTTTTGCAGTGTTCCTTTGTTTTATTTCTTTGTTCAAGAGTTTAAGTATCGATGGGAAAGGTTTGTGTTGTAGATCATTTCCCCCTTTCCATCTATCCATTCATTTTTCCAACTGATAAAAGATTGTTGTTAAATTGACGATGTTTTTGTGGGAGAGAATTTTCTCCCCCTTTCATTTACCCATTTAAATTAGCCTGGCCTGTGGATGTTTAAGGGTTTTAAATTTTAAAAATCTTCCTATTCCCCATCCAAATGAAGGTATGAACTAGGGGAGTTAGGAGCCTTGTCTTTGCCCCAAAAATTGCGGATCTTACTCCCAAAAATTTTTCTGGTTCACGTTTATACTGATTTAGCTTGAAGGGAAATAGCAATTTTCCTAAGTCCCGTTTGTGAGGGCCCAAACATGTTAATTTTAAATTTTTGCCCCTTTAAACGGTTTCAGGTAGCTACGGGGGGTTGGGCGCTTTTTAAAATTTCCTTAGACATTTTGCTTGATAATTTTTTAAAATTTTCTCTTAAATTCCCTAGTAAGTTTAAAATTTTTGGGGATATTTTGTGGAAGCTAATTGACAAATTGCATTAGTAGCTTCCCAAATTTTTCGATTATGCAGGGACCTTTATTGCATCATCAATTGCAGTGGAAGGTTGATTTTCCAATGACCCCAAATTTTTTTCCCCACCCAGAAATGCCCTTTAAGGGGGGTCAAAAACCTAGGGTGTTAAAATTTTGGGGTTTTTTAGTTTTCAGGTTTTTTTAAAATGGAGAAGTTTGTAGTTTTTTATAACAGGGATTTGGTCAGATCCTTCATTTCCCCCAGGGATATTAAAAACAGTGAAAGATGCACGCTCTTTTGGGCAGTACTATTTGGTTTTCCCCGGGTGAGGTCCAATGTTTCGATTTAAAGAATGGGGGTTGAAATGACAAATTTCTAGCTTTTCATGATTTTAAATAGTTGTTTTCCCTTTTTTTTTCACCCAGTGGGGAAAACCAGCTCCCCGTTTAAAAGGGCAGGGTGATGGGGCATTAAAATCTCCAGTAGAATTTTTGGGAAAATTTTGCTTAATTCCTTTTAGAGGGGGGGGCTTTTAAATTATATATTGTTGTTCCCCGGGGGAAAATTTTCCGTTTCCCATCATTTTTTTGCCCCATGAGACGTTGTTTATTTCTATTGCAAGAAAGTTTTCTTCTTTAACATGAATATTTTTTTTAAAAGTATTTCCTAATTTAACCAAAATGGCTACACCACTAAAGGGTCTCCCCGATTTTTCCACAGTGAGTAACCAACCCTAATTTTAAAATGTTTATAACTCTTGCGCTGTCCGTTAGAAGTATCATCGGGATTGTAATTATGTGTTCAACCCAAAGGGGGTAACGGGTTTTTTAAAGGAAAAAGCTGAACATTAAGTTGGAAATTTTTAATTCCCCCCATTTTGCAATTCCTCGTTTACTGCGGTTTTAACGGGCCCGCAAAATAATGTCATGTTTGTTTCCACACTATCCCTTTCTTTGGGCTCGTCAAGGGGGGAGGGACTTTGCGTAGTTGGGTTTTGTATTTTTAAAAAGCCAATTTTTCTTACTTGATGTGGTAAAGTTAAAAAAGAATCTTTGGGTTTGTTTTGATTTATCATCAGAAAATGAGGGGATGATTTTCCCAGTTTAAGGAAGCAGGGGGCTTGTGAGGGGTTAATGGGAGAGTGGAGGGGTCCAAGGGAAAAAATTTGGTAAGGGAAATTGAGTTATCCCGGGAAAAATTCCTGTTTAACAAAGGGCAGCTTCAATTTGCGGGGAGTTGGCAACCCAAATTTTTGGGGGTTTGTTTGTTCAGGTGTTGACTTTTGGGTTGAGGGAAATTGAAAACCTGGGGATGCGGGGGGGGCATCCTTTGGGGCCCGGGGGGTGACTTAGGCTTATTTTTAGGGTGTAGCGTAGGGTACATCTTCTTGTTTTTGAGAAGGTTGGGTCATAAATTGCCTTCACATTTTTGGGATCGTGTGGGAGTATCCCATTAGCCATTAACGATCGTTTTTAAAAATGAGAGCAGAGTTGAAATGTCACCCCCTGCTATGTCTTTGGCCTTTTATACATTTTGTTGTGCTCTCGTAAAACCCCCCGGGTGGGGGGATACCTGGAATTGGGAAGAGACTGAAAACCCCTTTTGTTTCGTTTTGTATGTTGTTTGGGGAGGGTTAGATTTTTGGGGGCTCCAAGAGGGGGGAGAATTCCAAAATTGGAACCCTTGGTAGAGACCCGAGGGTCCCACTTGATCCGGCAGAGTGGGAAAGGGAAGTTTGGGGGCATCGTTGGCGGTGCCTGGGGATGGTCTTTTTGAAATGGAAACTTTTGGCTTCAAAAAATTTCTGCATTTCCCTTTTTTCCTTTAGGACCCAAAAAAGCAGAAAAAAGCATGATGTTTTCCGTTTTCGAGGGGAAAATTTTTGGGGGGTTTTTTTTTATTACCCAAAATTTATACGAATGTTGGCCAGAACCAAAAGCTACAAATCTGCCCTTGAGTACTGCATTTGTTGGTGTTATGACCAAAGGCATAACATTTAAAACATTGTGTCACACTGACAAATCGTTCAAGAGAGATTTGGTCAGGTGTACATTTTTTTTTATTTTTATTATCACACTGGCCGATTCCCACCAAGGCAGGGTGGCCCGAAAAAGAAAAACTTTCACCATCATTCACTCCATCACTGTCTTGCCAGAAGGGTGCTTTACACTCCTTCAGAGTGCAGGCACTGTACTTCCCATCTCCAGGACTCAAGTCCGGCCTGCCGGTTTCCCTGAACCCCTTCATAAATGTTACTTTGCTCACACTCCAACAGCACGTCAAGTATTAAAAACCGTTTGTCTCCATTCACTCCTATCAAACACGCTCACGCATGCCTGCTGGAAGTCCAAGCCCCTCGCACACAAAACCTCCTTTACCCCCTCCCTCCAACCTTTCCTAGGCCATACATCTGGTGCCAAAACATTTGAAGCCATTTTGACACACAAGTTTGGCCTCCTCAGGTGTCTCAAGTATTAACTTTAAGGTTACCTTGTTGTTGTTATGTTTAGAGAATTTATGTGCTTCGACAGCCCTAAATTCAGAATTCTCTGTTTTAAAGTCCCAACAATTTCATTCGCTGTGCATGTCTCATGAAACTGTTAATTCTTGCAACAAACACAGTCCTCTGAGCTTGATAGCTCTCAGGTACAACTGGGGTAACACCAGAATCTCAGTTTTTCAAAAACATCATGCTTCAGCAGTTAAGTAACTCTTCTTCGAAGAGAGGAGAAGTAATCGCTCCAGCGTGGGTTTGAAAAACATCCACTGGAGCAACATTGAGTTCTAGCAAATACATGCTAGAATTCCTTTCATCGACTTAGGTTTCCATCAACACGTAATCTTACCCTTATCCTCCCATGATGTCTAGGAAGGAACATCTGGCAGAGGAGTTTCTTAACAAAAAGGAATCTTTCCTTAGTGTTATACTAGCATCCTATTTCAGCTGACTTATGAGGTAAAGCCCCTAAGATAGCCTACCCTCGAGTGGTGAGGGGAAAGGCCCAAGCAAAGATGGGCCCGGGATTTTAAAAAACCACACGGGCTACAGGATGGCCAAAATGCCTTGTGTTAACTCGCCAAAGCGAAGTTGCCGAAAAAGAAGAAGATAGGAAAGTCAGAAGGATAGCAGTGTATATAGTGTATTAATGTGTGGGCCAGTGTAGATGTTTGGGTGAGGGGAGGAAGGGAAGGATGGGAAGAGAGGGGTGAACAAGCAAGCAAGTCACCGCCTTCCCCCTCTTGATGGGATGGGCTCGAAGTGACTGAAGAAAGTTCCTCTCAGCTCGGGTGAAGAACTACTCAGGATAACCCAAGAAAAATCTCGAGCAACAGTGTTCCCAGTTGCTCAGCTGAAGAGCAGGAACGACGACGTATTCTCTCCACGGTGGCTGGGCTGCTTCTCTGTGTCTGTGTGGGTTACACCACTGAGTCAACAGGGAAGACCTGCTGCCATCCCTCGCCACCCTCACCACCCTCCCAGCCTTCAGTTCGGTTCATATGTATGTAGAATGATCCTCTGGGAGCTCGCTGTGTTTGTTTATATACGTATTTTAATTGCCATATCATAAATCTGCCAAGCAATCATGGCACCCAGTAGGTATACAAGTGTTGCTGAAATTAGGAAGGAAACGTATAAGTGTTTAAGTCGTAGAATTAACGAAGACAATAGAGATAGTATTAGACAAGAGATAGCCTGTGGCCGTAATGAAGTGTCACTGTCCACACAAGAATGAGGTAAATATGAGTGTGTGTGATGACTGACTGACTGACTGACTTGACTGATTTACTGACTGGCTTGATTTACCAGTCCCTGGACCCATTACGTACCTCTGTAATCTGTAAATACCTTTGTAACTTGTCATGATTGTGACCAGACCTACTGGAGTTCATTACCTTTGTAAATTGTGAGTTCATTACCTCTGTAACTTGCTCAGCTATCAAAACTTTGGAGTCCAGACCCTGGACCAATTATGTACCTCTAATCTTTTGACTACCGCCCACAGGATGGGTATGGGGTGCATAATAAACATATTAAACTAACTAAACTAACATGACTGATTTACTGACTGACTTAATGACTTGACTAATTTACTGACTGACTTGACTGATTTACTGACTGACTTACTGACTTGACTGATTTACTGATTGACTTACTGACTTGACTGACTTACTGGACAAAATCTCCAGGTGGAGATTTTGTCCAGTGTCGGAATTTACGCAGGAAGGAATTACATATGAAATGACCGCATAGGGACAGAAGCCTATAGGGAACAGTGTAGTCAAAGATAAGATAAACCAATATTGCAAACTAGAATACCGCAGGAAATAGCAACAAGAGGACTCCAATAGCAATATAGGATTATTAACCAAAAACAATGGGGAGCTCCATTTTGGTGCTTGGGAGGATAGAAGTAAGACAGGGGAAACATGCACCAACAGGGAATACTGTCACAGAAACCCAAGGCAACGGAAACCAAACCTGTGCCATATATGCACTCGTATCTGCTTGGCATGGGAAATCTGGAAAAACAGATTTGGGACGTGCAACTATGACCACCCCAGGAAATGCCATGCCATATGACAAAGGAAATCAAACTCCTTCTGTAAGCTTTTTCACCCTGAACTGTGTACCTCTTCATACAGAAAGACTGGCTATAACTTAAATTGCCAGGCATAACCCATTAAAGGGGACAAAAAGATAAAAAAACATCCAGGCCATGGGAAAACCTGGGTAGCCACAGCCACTCAAAGGAGAGGTTTTTTAGTGCCAGGAAGGAAAAAAAATCGGCAGGAAATGGCAGAAATCGTACACCAAATCCAGTCATTCCTGGAGTGGAACCACAGTCGTTTGGCCCTCCACTCCAAACCAACAGATACAGATACTAATTGCCGGAAAAAAAATCCCCCCCAGTACCAACAATACCACCAGTCCGATAACATTCTTCTTTGCAAATATACAGGGTCTAAAGCCAGCAACAAACACAAAATACCTTTCATCCGTGGACTGCTTGCAGAGGCAAAGGCAATTTTTCGCGGCTTTCACTGAGACCCACATAAAGGATCACTTGGACAACGAAATATGGATCCCAGGTTACAACCTTACAGATGTGACAGAGTGAACAGGCAAAAGGGGGGGGTTGGCCTGTACATTTGCAGGTCACTTGTTTGCACAGAACTGCAAATGCCTCACATGATGTAGTGGAAGTTTTAGCAGTAAAGGTCGAGAACCAAAACCTAGTCATTGTGATAGTCTACAAGCCTCCGGATGCAAAATCCCAGCAATTCCAGGAACAGCTGTTTAAAAATTGACCACTGTCTGGAAAACCTTCCAGTCCTGCACCCAACATCTTGCTCCTGGGGGATTTCACTTTAAAGGGAAACCCAAAATGGAGGAATATAGCAAATAATATTGTTGCAGTAATAACACCAGGAGGCAGCTCTGATGAAAACTCACACTCAAAGCGAGCTTTTAAATCTCTGCACAAAATTCAATTTAAACCAGCAATAATAGAGCCTACTAGACTGGAGAATACACTAGACCTCATCTCACTAACAATGATGATCTGATAAGAAATATCACCATATCAAAAACAATATACTCAGATCACAACATAATTTAGGTTCAGTCATGTATGCGCGGAGCCCCAGACCGACATAATGAGATTAGTCACGAGGGAGCATTCACCAAATTCAACTTCAATAACAAAAACATAAAGTGGGACCAAGTAAACCAAGTCCAAACCCGATATAAGCGGGGAAAGATATACTAAGCAAAAACAGACCCCAACTTATGCCTAGAACAGATTAACTCGGTAGCACTCGATGTATGCACAAGGCTTATTCCTCTAAGAAAAGGAGGAGTAGATGTAAAACAGAAAGAAACAGGCGCTCCCTTTACAGGCGACGGAAAAGAATAACAGAGTGGCTAAAAGGGGTTTCATATATCTGAAATGCGTAGGAGAAAACTGGTCAGAGAAATAGCAAGCATCGAACTTAAGCTAAAAGAATCCTTTAGGAGTCGGGAAATCGCGGGAAGAACTAAAAGCCATAAATGAAATCGAAAGAAACCCAAAGTATTTCTTCTCCTATGCCAAATCAAAATCGGAACAACGTCCAGTATTGGGCCCCTACTTAACAAGATGGGTCCTACACCCGATGACAACAAGGAAATGAGTGAGCTACTCAAGTCCCAATATGACTCAGTTTTTGCAAGCCCCTAACCAGACTGAGATCGAAGATCAAAATGAATTTTTTATGAGAGAGCACAAAATTTGATTAACACAAGCCTATCCGATGTTTCCTGACGCCAAATGACTTCGAACAGGCGATAAATGACATGCCCATGCACTCTGCCCAGGGCCAGACTCATGGACTCTGTGTTCATTTAAGAACTGCAAGAAGCCCCTATTTACGAGCCTTTTCCATCCTATGGAGAGGGGGCATGGACACGGGGGTCGTCCCCCCAGTTACTAAAAAAACAGACATAGCCCCACTCCACAAAGGGGCAGTAAAGCAACAGCAAAGAACTACAGGCCCCAATAGCACTAACATCCCATATCATAAAAATCTTTGAAAGGGTCCTAAGAAGCAAGATCACCACGCATCTAGAAACCCATCAGTTACACAACCAGGGCAACATGGGTTTAGAACAGGTCGCTACCTGTCTGTCTCAACTATTGGACCACTACGACAGGTCCTAAATGCACTAGAAGACAAAAAGAATGCAGATGTAATATATACAGACTTTGCAAAAGCCTTCGACAAGTGTGACCATGGCGTAATAGCGCACAAAATGCGTGCTAAAGGAATAACAGGAAAAGTCGGTCGATGGATCTATAATTTCCTCACTAACAGAACACAGAGAGTAGTCGTCAACAGAGTAAAGTCCGAGGCAGCTACGGTGAAAAGCTCTGTTCCACAAGGCACAGTACTCGCTCCCATCTTGTTCCTCATCCTTATATCCGACATAGACAAGGATGTCAGCCACAGCACCGTGTCTTCCTTTGCAGATGACACCCGAATCATGCATGACAGTGTCTTCCATTGCAGACACTGCAAAGCTCCAGGCAGACATCAACCAAATTCTTTCAGGTGGGCTGCAGAAAACAATATGAAGTTCAACGATGAGAAATTTCAATTACTCAGATATGGTAAACATGAGGAATTAAATCTTCATCAGAGTACAAAACAAATTCTGGCCACAAAATAGAGCGAAACACCAACGTCAAAGACCTGGGAGTGATCATGTCCGGAGGATCTCACCTTCAAGGACCATAACACTGTATCAATCGCATCTGCTAGAAAAATGACAGGATGGATAATGAGAACCTTCAAAACTGGAGGCCAAGCCCATGATGACACTCTTCAGGTCACTTGTTCTATCTAGGCTGGAATATTGCTGCACACTAACAGCACCTTTCAAGGCAGGTGAAATTGCCGACCCTAGAAAATGTACAGAGAACTTTCACGGCGCGCATTAACGGAGATAAAACACCTCAATTATTGGGAGCGCTTGAGGTTCCTAAACCTGTATTCCCTGGAACGCAGGAGGGAGAGATACATGATTATATACACCTGGAAAATCCTAGAGGGACTAGTACCGAACTTGCACACGAAAATCACCCACTACGAAAGCAAAAACTTGGCAGACGATGCACCCCCCCCCAATGAAAAGGGGGGGGTTCACTAGACGTAAGAGACCATAAAAATAAGTGCCCCAGGGGCCCGGACGTTCAAACGCCTCCCAGCACACATAAGGGGGTTACCAACAGCCCCCGGGCAGTTTTCAAGCTGGACGGGACAAGCCCCTAAAGTAGTTCCGGATCAGCCGGGCTGTGGCTCGTATGTTGGTTTGCGTGCAGCCAGCAGCAACAGCCTGGTTGATCAGGCTCTGATCCACCAGGAGGCCTGGTCTCAGCCGGGCCGGGGGGGGGGTTGACCCCCGGCCCTTCTCCGGGAAAAACTCCAGGTAAACGTGAAATGCATTATTTACAGCTAGCAAAGTCAGGGTATTTCTCCAGAATGGTCTGCAATATATCACTGTGGATAAAATACTTTGCCATTTCTTGAACACTTTGAGTGAGTTGTTTCTAAATTCATTAATTTTATCGCACTCCAGTACATAATGACGCAGGGTGTGACAATAGTCCATCTGGCAAAGTTTACATTTCGTTTGGTCTACATCTGGTGGTGGTGATTTAACCTTCCATAGATACTTGTAACCCAGCCGGAGCCGGGCAGTAGTGACATCCAAGAGTCTGCTTATTTTGTTGGATGCACCATAGACATGTGGTTCCTCCTGCATGATGGAATGAAGATAGATGGACTGACTGGTGTCAGTCTCCCTGAGTCTTAAGTCAATAAAATTCAGTTGAAGTTCTTTTCGCATTATTGCTCTCAAACTACTACATGACAAGCCAAGATTGTAATCTACTCCCTCTTTGAAAGCATACAGCTTAGCCAATTTATCAGTTCTATCATGCATCTGAAGACCAATGTGAGATGGAATCCACAGCATGTGCACTCTGACTCCACTGTCCACAATCTTACCATACCTGTGTCTGGCTTCTGACACAAGCATGCCACAATTTATACTTAATGAGTTGAGAGCATTTATGGATAACAGAGAATCAGTTACAATTAAACTGTCAATCTTAGATACATAGATGCATTTCAGTGCAAGGAGTATGGCAAACAGTTCTGTCTGAAGGGTAGAGGCCCAATTATTGAAGCGTGCTCCAATTTCTTTAAAAGAGCCAGCACTCTGTACGACAACAGCAGCACTACCAGCTGCACCAGTGGATTGGTGGACAGAACCATCAACGTAAATAATTTGCGAGAGTGACATACATAGAATATCATACTTAGAAGCAAATGTTTGGAGAACCTAGGATAACCCGAAAAAGTCAGACTTATTTCCATTAGGGTCCCTGTACCCTGTACCATATTGTATAATGTACCATATGGTACAATGCACTACATGGTACATTGTACCATATGGTACCATTGTACCATATGATACCACTGTACCATATCATACCACTGTATGACATGGCACCATTGTACCATATGGTTCAAAACCACAGAATTCCTCTTCAGCTCCACTTCCAACAGTCTTAGAACTGTAAGTTGTGAAGAGGAGAGTCAGAATTAACCCAGAGAGTGAGTGGAGAGTGAGAGCTTCCTTGCCGCCAGGCACAATGAAGAAAGCTACTTTGCCGGCGTTCCCACAATGCCATGCAGGCGTCCAGATTTTTTCTATAGTGTGCACACTGACCACCTAGACCCATTCTCTCAGATGTAGGCCTACCAGCCTTCTTGTGCTAAATTTGACGCCGCTAAAATTTTGGCGTAGATCTACGGTTTGGACCCTCTACGGGACGGACCCTGAAAGGGTTAAGATTACAAATGCAGCAGAAATAATAGTATTTCTTACCTTAAATTGTGGGTGCTGGTGTTTGTGGAGAGTGGAGAGTTATGTTGTGGCCCTAATGGGCTGAGGAGGATGGTAGAGGTTCTGGTACTAAAGTCGATGGTTGTACTGGAGCGTGCATAAATTCTGTAATGTGTTCTGTTCTGTTTTACCCAGCAGTACACTATACAACTGACAGTAAGTCATCAGCTGCTCCAGACACCCCAATGAAAAGCAGGGGTGTCACTAGCACGTTAAGAGACCATACAATAAGTGTCAGGGGCCCGAGACTGTTAAACTGTCTCCCAGCATACATAAGGGGGATTACCAATAGACTCCTGGCAGTCTTCAAGCTGGCACTGGACAAGCACCTAAAGTCGGTACCTGACCAGCCAGGCTGTGGCTCGTATGTTGGTTTGCGTGCAGCCAGCAGTAACAGCTTGGTTGATCAGGCTGTGATCCACCAGGAGGCCTGGTCACAGACTGGGCCACGGGGGCTTTGACCCCCGGAACTCTCTCCAGGTAAACTCCAGGTAAACACCGTTTCATGGCCCTCTCCAGAGAAAAAGTCTAACGCTATCAGTAAGTCAAT